>JAVJIF010007018.1:0-226652 GCA_038442645.1 Agave tequilana | reverse complement strand
AAATATCTAAGTTTTTGACATTAAGCTCTAAACTTGGTTTTGGATTAAAAGATAAGTATATGAGAAACACCAAAATGAACAAAGCACTTGAAATCTTCACTTGAATACATGTTTGGTTTTTAGTTAAAATTCTTTTCTAAAACAAAACTAACAAGAGTGTGTGTGCATGGTATACTTAGGGCCTGTTTGTTTCCCCGCAAAACGCCGCAAAAGCGCAAGTCGTAAAACTCTTTTCCATTTTCAGCTGTTTGTTTCGTTGCAAAACATTTCGCAAAATACAACTCTCATTTCCCACTTGCAGTTGCTACAGTTAAATTTGTGGTCATATAAATCTCACTTTTACACTCAAATTTTCCCACTTGCAACTGCTACAGTTAATTTTGGGTCATGTAAATTCTACTTGTAATACATTCGTAGTGCCAAAGCAGTTACTTGATAATCAATATATAATTTAATATTATTAAATATTTAATATATTTAATATTTTTAATAGTGTTTAATTTCTTACCAAATTATTTTATACTGGTATTTTTTAGTTTTTTATTATTTTTAAGATTGTTTTAATATTTACTATTTTATTAATTTAATTTAATATATAATTTAATATTGTTATTTAATACTTTATTATTTATTAATATTTACACCATTTTCTTAATATTTTATTTAAATTTAATATTTTATTAATATAACAATAATGTGTTTTAATATAAAATTATTATATATTTAATTTATTTATTTCTTAATATAAATAATTACTTTGTTAATATTATAATATACTTTAAAATTATATTAATATTTATTATGTTAATATTGTAATAATTCATTATAATAATATCATAATAATATTTCATTATTAAATTTATAATTATATTTTACTTTGTTAATTTTATATTTTATAATATTACGAATAGTATTATCATAAATTTAATATTATAATAATCTTAAGTATTTTATAATATTATAATATTATAACTATATTTTATTAATTTTCTTAAGATTTTTTTAATATTTATGTTTTATTAATATCCTTAAATTTTATTCAGTTTCTTTAGATTTTCTTAAAATTTTATAATTACTTATTTAGTTAATATTGTAGTAATATTTTACTAATTTTACTAATATTTTATTAATATTATTGTTATAAATAAAATATTAAGATTATTAATTTTTTATCTCAAATTTATAATACAATTTAATTTGAAATAGTAGATTTAATTTAATAGTATTTATAATATTTAAATTACTGCTACAGTTAATTTTGTGGTCAACTTTTCCACTTACACTTTTACATTACCAACCAAACACCGTAAAACACAATATACTTTATCATTTACACTTTCACTTTATCATCAAACACCGTAAAACACAATATACTTTTCCATTTACACTCCACTTTATCAACCAAACACCGTAAAACACAATATATTTTCTCTGCTACAGTTCATTTTTTCCATTCTCATTTTACGACTTACGACTTGCGACGTTTTGCAACGAAACAAACAGGCCCAAAGTTTTACTTAGGGCCGTTTGTTTCGCGTAAAAGTCCGTAATTCGTAAATGACTTACAATCTAGTTACAACTACGGCATTTGTTTGGACCGTAATTCGTAAAAAACTTACACAACCCAATTATCACTCACTTGCAACTCAATTACCACTCACTTACAGTCCAGTTATAGTTAATTTTGTGGTCATGCAAATTTGTATTATTTTTTTATGTTAATATTAATTTTTTTTTAATATTTAATATTTTTAATATTTATTTGCAATATTAAAACTTTTTAAATTACCAAATAATTAATTTTGTGGTCAACTTTTTCACTTACGACTTAGACATTACGACAACCAAATACCGTAAAATACAATACACTTTTTCACTTACAACTTTATATTACCAACCAAACACCATAAAGTTTACATGTATGTAACTCATTTACAACTGTAAAAGACTTTACCAACTATGAGCTACGAATTACGGCCAGTTACGACAACCAAACAGGCCCTTAATCGGCCAGCCTCGCACGGTCGTGGTCGCACCCATGCCGGCGAAACGATCCATCTCGTTAGCCGAAATATACTATTTCGATCATGTTAGTCATCTGAAACTCTCTTTTAGAATTAGAATTTTTTTCCGTGGAATATTTTTTGGAACTGAAACTTTTTAAGTAAAACTTTATTGATAAACAGCTGGAACAATTGAAAAATTCTTAAAACATCTACAATTAAAAAATAGAATATTTTCTAGAGCATTTGATTTGATGATGTGTCATCTTACTTATTTATTTTTAATTATTATGATTCATAATTATGTGATAATATCAATTAATAAATAATTATTATTAACTATTAGCAATAAAATAATTATAATTTATTATTTATAATGCATTCTGTAGCGCCCCGATCTCACCAATACGGAGACGCTACGGCAACGTACATACGTAGGGCGAAAATACCCTCACATACATACGCTAAGCCTCAATATAGGGAATAAATATAATAGACGCAATAATTCGAGCATTAAATAAGTATAAGAATACCTGCAAATTAAATAAGTATAAGAATACCTGCAAAATGGGTCAGTGATCATGATAAATATAGAAATTTGGATAAATAAGGAAATAAATACTAAATAATAAAGATACATATAAATAGTATCAATGACGAGTCTCCTTTGTGAATCCAATGATACATTTCACAGTACGATATCTCGGATCTCCAACTTGGGCACACAAACTCAGGGTCGTCAGAAAGTGACCTAGTGAGTAGTAAAATGACGGAAGTAGTAATATGTACTATAGTAATACAGCCACGATAATAATATATAACACATGTGGATACCTTATGAGAGTAATATGAAACATCAGTAGAAATATAATAATGTCATATTTTAATATCATCAATACCTAGCATGTTCTAATCAGGTAATTTTTATAGTAATATCCAGTTTATATACTTGATATCAGTTTATATGTTTGGGCTATGCTACCACCAATAATATATAAGTCACTGTCGGGACTTATGTTACTACAGTCAATAGAGTTACATCATTAAGTATGCAACACAACCATACTACTGTGTTGTGAATATACAATAATGATGTCTGCAAGGTAAACATAAAGTAGAATATATACATGCAGAGTATACATGTACATGAATAGTGTGTTACCACGTGAAGTATAACAAATATAAGGAAGTGTAATAAGGTATACAGGTGACATGATAGTGGATAAAATATCAGGAATAGTAACAAGTATAAAGGGACAATAATATACATGTGTCGAGCATGTCATGCGATTTGTACAATAATAACAATCAGTACCGCTTGATATTTTAATCAATCTCCTCCGGTTTCTCATACCACTGGCAGTTCATACCAGAGCCCGCATGAACCCATCCGAACATGGCACAAGTATACCATGATCCGAACGAGAGAGTGACAAAATAACAAACGTTTCCGATGTCACTATTGTTTATATTGTTTTATTATGTTTAAATGGAAACACAATGGTCAATGAGCTCTTATCGGGTAGGTGTATCCCTGTATCCTGGGATCACGGCCTTAAACGGACCCCTGCTGCTGAGACCAAGGCCCTCCGCTAAGAGGGGAGCAGGAAACAGAAAATGAGAGCTCATGGAGCTATATGCAAATCGGTAGCCAGCACTACCATCCCCGCAGTGGGATGAATATGGATCCAGTACATCTACCTAATAAGATATAATCAAAAGTCAAGTCTCCTCCATCCCCAAGTTATATTTATTATTTTTAACTGCACAGTATATCAGAAACAAGTACAGTACATGGTACATGTAACACGATAACATGACATGAGCTCTGTTGATAGCATGGAACAAGATAACGGGAAAGGAAAAACAAGAGATGTGGGATTCTAGAGGTGGCCTCGTGGCTTTGGTCTACGTGGCACTTAGTTCCACACATTGCATATCAACAGCTCACATGTCTAGTAACGGGAATATCAATAACAGTAATAGGAGACAAACCTGTAACGAGAATACGAGAATATTCATGTAGCAATAATTCATGTAAAACATGAAGCAACAGAAATGCAAAGATAATCATCACATACACACAGGTGAGTCTATGCAACAGTGATATATAATTATAATAACAATATCAATGCAATACAGGATCCGTGTCATATGTCCGGAAGTACATGCAATAACAGTGTTCAGTAAAACATGCATCCACATGCGATAATTGTGTCCCGTGTCCTGGAGTATCCATGCAATGTAGGTACTAATATGTGTCAGAACAGTGATAGCGCAACAGTGTTATAGTACATAAAATAATGATAATGTCCAGAGTACAAGAGTGTTCTGGAACGATGATACTGGCACGTGAAATAACGGTGTCAAGTATCCATGTATCAGTGGTCATGAACATGAAATAATAGTGTCATGTGTATCAGTATATGTATAATGATGATATATATTTATGAAACAACAGTATCTAGTGTAACAGATATTTACATGTAATACAATGTCCAGTGTATCAGTGGGTCGGTAATAGTGACAGTGTAATAGTGACAATGTCTAGTATAACGGAGTATGTGTGTGTCAGTGTACATGTAGCAGTATTGCGTAACCATAATAGATGTCCATGAAGTGACAGTGTCCGGTGATGTGATAGAGGCAACAAAAACATGTGGAATAGATATCTAACCATTTAAATAATTCTTACAGTATTTATTAAAATGAAATTCCTTTAATTGATCATTCATCACTTATATTTTATATTAAATCATGAAGCAGATGAAAGTATTATTTTACTGTTTATGTTTACTAAAATATCATGCATATTCTTATTACAAAACATGACGTCTCTATAATTAAGCTATTAATTAACATTTATAGTGATGTACCCATAATCACGATTTATTAACTAAAGCAATCACTCAATTTATTAAACATGAATAAATATAATTTATAAAAGGAAAACACTCATGTAACACCCCGAATTTTAAACCCTGATTTAAAATATAAATCTCGAATGATTATGTTAATTTTGTGTGTAATGATTTTTAATTTAATTTTGGGAATGTCTAGTGGTATATATGAATATACCTATATCATGATATATATGTGACTTGTATTTCAATGAGATGAAATACTAGTAATATACTTGAAATACTTATATTTGCCAAGAAAATACATTCATGGCAATTTATTATATTATATTTTTAGTGGAGGGAGTAGGTATGCATGAGAGGGGAGATCAAGGGCCTAGATCTTCTTGATTTGGGGGAGTGACACTTGGATGAAAGGGGGGTGGCAAACTTGTAATATTTTGGAGTGGGGATATTAAAAGAGTCAAGACAAATTTTGCTCCTTCATCCTCATCCTAGAGAGCTTTCTTCATGGAGAAGAAACCCTAGAACCTAAATGAAACCCATCTCCATTTCATGCTTCCAAATTTCTCCCACTAAATTTTCTCCCTCTCCCCTTGGATCTGAAGGCGCGCGCGCGTGAGGCCAGCAGCGGCGGCCGGCCAGGCGGCGGCCGGCCAGGCCGCGGCTGGGCGCCGTCCGGCCAGGCCGAGGCCGGGCGGCGGCCAGCCGGGCCGCGGAGGGCGACGGGGCCGGTCGGATTGGATGAGGTGAGTGGGTTTTCCCCTCTTTCTTTTTCTCAAATTTCATCTTTTGGAAATCCCTAAGTTTGATCTATTGGTTGAATAAAAATTTTTGCCTTGAGCTATTCATGCCATTATCCCTTGAAATTTTATGGCTCTCTAAAGTATGTAGTAATAAAAATTGGATCTTGAGATATATTGAGTTAATCCCATTATATAAAGTGATGAGTAGGAGGTTGCATGATGGATTTGTCATGTGGTAATGGGACTTATCGAATTTCAGATTTAGTGTAAATCTAAACCCTAGTACTCCCAATCTTACACTTTAAGTTCATGGGAATGAAACTTTAATTAGAGGTGTGTGAGACTAAAATTTGAGAAATTTTTATTCCTTCTTAAATTGGGTCGAATTCTTAAATAAATCATGGGCAAATGCATGTTGAATCTATTGGTGACAACCCTAACCCTATGTAAAAGCATGATGTGGAAAGAAGGGTTACGGTTTTGTGTTAGTTTAAATTTTACCAAGAAGTATACTCTTGTAATTTGTATATGATTCTATCTTGTGAAATCGAACTGAGGTTGGTATTGATTATCAGTAAGTAAACGAGGTTAAACCAAAATTTTAGGTGACATTATATCAAAAGTTCAAGTATCGATTAACGTATTATTAATAGAAGACAAGATTAACCTATAGCATGGTATTAGTGTCATAAATGCGTGGGTCGTTACGATTGGGGGAGATCAAGTTATAGATTTCTCCTAACCTTTAGTATAGAAGGAGGATCTTGAAGCTTTTCACACTTGTGAGGGTTGAACCTCTTGCTATTCTTACATAATAATCTGTGCAATCGAATCAATATTTGATCTTGGTCATGTTAATGAGATAAGAAGGAAAGTTTCATGATATAAGTTAAAATATGAAGTGGGAGGTGACTTAAAGAGGGACTTGTGATAAATCATGTAGTGATCAAATTATGCATACTCTTATAAATAATTCTTGTGACCACAAATCTAAATACTTTAGTTCATGACTTACTTATAATTAAAGTTAGATGAAGAAATAATATGAAAAGTGAAAAATTTGTTAATAGAGCACCTTTGGAATAGTAACGCAAATCTGTTAAAATCTGTCTAGATTTGAGACCTGAAACATGGGGTTTCTTTCGTAAGGATATATAATGAGAAATAGGTCATGTGATATACCGTTGGAAAGCTAATCGAGTCTACTTTCCAACCGTGCCCACGGTGTCCTAATCCAATATCTGTGCTGGGAATTATCACTGGAACACGATAACTCGTCGAAAGTGCAAAGTTGCAGAATTTTAGATGTCTAAATGATTTTCTATTTATTTCAGTTTTTCGTGCGACTTAAGTGGGTCATATATTATATTGCTAGAGAAGTGAATTAAATGTTCTAAATACGTGTATGTTATATGACATGCTAGAGAAGAGATAGGATTGGCCAAAGTGTGATGTTTAGAAAATAGGGAACTTGAATAAGAAATTAAACTAATGATTTATATGATGGTAAGCATTAAATTGCAACATTCATATTGAAGCTTGTAAATACTAAATTGTACACTAGTGAGAATGCTACTCATGCAAAGAGTTGAGCGATAAAAACATCAACGGAGGAAATAAGCTCACACGTAGGAACTCGTGAGTAAGTTGAGGTGATCATACACACACAAATATATATATGCATCTAAATTATTATACACATGTGCAAGTGATGTATATGAATGTGTATCTTACATGTGCAAGTGATGTATATGAATGTGTATCTTACATGTGCAAGTGATGTATATGAATGTGTATCTTACATGTGCAAGTGATGTATATGAATGTGTATCTTACATGTGCAAGTGATGTATATGAATGTGTACCTTACATGTGCAAGTGATGTATATGAGTGTGTATCTTATATGTGCAAGTGATGTATACGAATGTGTATCTTGTATGTGCAAGTAGTTAGTGGCGCGATATGGATGAAATTCTATGTTATGTTTGTGTAATGACTTTGCTTATGTGCATAGTTTTTATTCTTGTGGGATGAGTTGTTTTATCCCTATAGTAGGAAGGGGCCGGCGGGAGCCGGTAGGAAGGGGGAAGACGGTGGAAAAAAGAGGTGTTCATCTAAAATTGTAGGAAGGGACCGGCGGGAGCCGGTAGGAGGAGAAGACGGTGTAAATGTATGTTGTTCATTGTAGGAAGGGACCGGCGGGAGCCGGTAGGAGGGGAAGACGGTGTTATGAAAGTAGCTCATTTTATAACTATAGGAAGGGGCCGGCGGGAGCCGGTAGGAGGGGGAAGACGGTGAATTGTTCATGTATTCTTTAAAATGTTGGGGTGATGAAATGTTACTTGTTGATGTGATGTTTATAAAAGATGTTTGTGTTATCATAAGTTAGAAATTGCTATGACTTGAATTATATCATGCTAGGGGTATGTTGGATGTGTTATCATATATGTCAATGAAACCATCAAAATACAAGTTTGGCTGATTGAAATGAATATCATATATTGGGTGAAAATGTACATGTGAATCCGTGCTTTACATGAAGGGTGAAGCGTTATTGCATTATGAGAAATATGATATGATTGTATGCTATATAATTACGACTTGTGAAGTAAGTGTTATCTGAATGCATAAACTAGGTTTATGGCATAACTCTTGTGGTTAATGTATAATAGCGTGAAACACAAAGTACGTGGGTAATACACACTATGTACACATAAGACGAGAGAGTTTGTTATGTAACTCTTAGACCTTATCACACATAAATATGAGAATCCAAGAAAGAAATGGGGAATACAATTATAAGAGTCTGACCGTCCTCAGAGATTTTAGAGGCTGAGGCCTTAATTATTAAACTATCGGATGCCTTCGATTCTTGCCTTCTTACTGTTCAGGTTTCTTTCGTTGCATGAATATTCATATTCTCTCTTTGAGATATTATCATTTCTTGATTTTTTTCCTGACTCACTCATTGAGCTGTCGAGCTCACCCTCCCACAGACTGATTTATTGCAGGTTGCTTGGAGGCAGGGGTCAGGGTTATGCTGCATAGGGTTCGTTCTGATGTCAATTCAACTCTTGTATTTTGGGACATTTGTGTTTGGGGATGATATGTATGTGGGTCATGGGAGGCATGATTAATCTTGTATATACATATGTGGAGAACCTTATGGTAGTTTCATTTCAAGTTGACATTTGAGTTATTTTTATTGAGTTGTAACAATAAGAAGTGTATTATCTATATAATACCCATGAGAAGTTGAAAGTTATGAATTCTGAAAGCCTATGGATGCCGAGATAGAAACTCTAGAGTTTATGTTATTTTGTTTCTCCATAAGTAGGCTGATGTTAGCCGAAATTAGTATATCTGTATTGGATATTATATCCGACCAGTAATTACAAAGGAGGTGCTGCTGAAATTTTTAAGAATTAAGGAAATGATTTGATTAATCGGTTTTGTAAGTGGAGATTTTGCAAATTGAGGATTTATTAAACTGGGACCGTTACAACTCACAAAATGATCAGGGAAAGATAGCTCTCTTTCCTACGATCTCGATGGTTCTAGGATCGTCTAAATTAGAGTTCGGATACTCAAGATATCGCCCTAATACTAAAACCAACATAAATAGGTTAAATATGTAAGAAAAAGGACCCATTCGTCAATGTAATACATTGTCAGTGGTTTATATGAAAGTTTACCTTTCTTAAGTTTTGAAACCGGTTTGGGTTGGTAACGGGTCAGGTTTAAATCTAATAATCTGACCTAATAATTTAAGTGATGGGTTAACGGGTTAGTAGGTTTGGTTTGGGGTTATTGGCTTTTGGGCTTTTGGGTTTGAACCATTGGGGGGAGAGAGAGAAAGAAAGAACGAGAGGGGAAGAACAGGGTAGCGCGCTGCTGCCCGGCGCGTGGCCGCGCGCGCAGCCGCGTGGCCACGGTGGCCCACGGCAGCCACGCCGGCGGCGACCTGGCCGCCGGTGGTGGGAGACAGAAGGGAAAGAGAGAGGGAAAAGAAATCACAGGAAAAGAAGAAGGAGAAGAAGAAGAAGAAGAAAAGGAGGAGTGAAGGAAAAGAGGGGAAGGGAGGTGGCCCGGTTGAGGGGGACGCGGTGGCGCACCGGCCACCGGTCTGCCGGCGACAGGGCCGCCTACGGGTCTGTCTCCTTGGCTAGGAAAATAAAGAGAGAGAATAAGGGGGAGAGAGACAATGAGAAAGAGAAGGGGGAGAGAGAGAGAGAGTTGAGAGCAAGAGTGAGAGTGAGGAGAAAAAAGGGTTTTATTTAGAGGAGAGAGAGGCGGTGGGGGAGAGAGAGAGAGGGAAAGGCGGTGGGAGAAATTCGATGGAAAAAGGAAATCCAGAGAAGGGGAGAAGGGGAAAGAAAAAGAAAGAAAAGGATTTAATTGATTAAATTAATATTATTTAATTCGGTCCAAAATTTGACTAGTCTCAAACGGTTTTCAAAATTTTGTAAAATAGCAAATATTACACGGAGGAGGAATGTGAAATAGGATTCTAGAAATCTTATTCGGTTTGCAAATAAAAAATCCTAAAATGTATTACCCATACTGGGCGACACCAGTTTGGCCGGTTTTTTTATTAATTCCGAAAAATCTCCAAAAATATCATAATGTAGATAATACATTTCTAAGACATAAAGTAAAAGCAGATTCCCAAAATTCAATTCCGTTTGTGAATTAAAAATTGTAAAGCCAATTATCAGTATCGGTCGACTCCGACTTCGGAAATTTTCCAAAATAATCCAGAAAATTTTCAAAAAATTTGAAAAATTTAAAATATTGAAAAATAATTTCTGAAACTAAAACTGGCTCAATCTGACTATTGAAAAGGCCAAATCAATTTTATACACCGTATCAGTACTGATACTGTGATACGTACACTAAGAATGAGTGGGTTACACATTCAAAATTGATGTTTAATACCATTAGTAAGTAATATTATTAATAAAAATATTAGTAATAATTAATAATTTAAATAATATTCTTAACTGTTACAAATAATGTCTTACAATAAAATGACGAATTTCCTGACCAACACGTGTCTCATCATTCCATGTGTCACGTGTAACGGTTCCGATTTCTATAATTTTCGATTCAGATAATAATATCTGATTTTCTTCTAAATTTTGGCAGCATCTCTTTTGTAATTACTATAGTGTCATATGTCACCATATACAATTTCAGATACAACCAGCCTACTTGTCACATCTTCAAGATCACGGTTATCAACAACCTCAATATATATAAACTCGAGCATACCCTCTCGGTATTCTCTATCCAAACATGGTAACCATCATCATCAACTTAGTATAACATTTACAACTACGCATATATTTCTATACATATGTAAAAATCAAATCATCTTACTTACAAGTCTTGCAAATACTACTAGCATATATATTAAGTATGGTGTTCATGTGCAAGCATGAAACTATTCGTGGGAGGCATGATATAAGTAAATTTCACGAATTGGATTCCTCATATAGTTTCCAAAAGAGATGTTCAAGTAGCTTTAAACCATACTTTTACCCTTATCATTACTTGAAAATATTATAAATTTAAAAGGTGAGCTCGATAACCCAGTGAGTAAAGTTATACGAGGAGTCTAAATAGTGGTATACATATAACAATATGAATATGAGTTGTACACCAGGTAATAAATATGAACATAGATTGAACAAGATAAAAATGAACTTGATAATATAATAAAGACAAAGCAAACATAATAGGTATTTAAGTAATACAGTTTATCAATCAGGAAAGTTCAATTTACTTTACTATTCATTTTATTATTGTCTTCTAATAATATCTCGTATTTAAATACTTTGCACATGTTATATATTACTCAAATCCATTTCAATACCGTCTCGTAATAATATCTCGTATTTTATTTTTCTCAAGAAAGTTCAATTTTATATATTACCCAAATTCATTTCAATACTTTGCACATAGAATCACGACATAACAAGTAGTTGTTTCGTTATATTTTTATCTTATTGAACTCATATTAGAATAGTTTTCATTTCATTGTACTTATACAACACATATAGCATATAATGCATGTATACACATTTTCCTCCTCTTCCTCCTCCCCCCACCTTTCTCCAATAATGTTCATGTATCTCCCTTTTGGTCCCTCCTCTGTAAAAATGTACACAATTTGCACGTGCATGCTACATATACATACTCCCTCCTCTCCCTCTATAGGGTGCGTCTGTGTGATACACGCAGACATACATACGTACATACATTATAGCTTCCAAATCCTCCCCCCCTCACATTCGAAAACCTTCTCCATACAATGCAATACACACATGTATATCGTTGCAACACATCGTTCATGTTGGCCCATAAGGTTACACTCTCCATTTGTTTAGAGTTTTGATGATAACAAAACAAATAAGAGCTATATGGTACTAATTAGTTTGTTAAGATAAGTTTCAGGTTTGTACCAAAATTTGGAGGCCATTACTTAGCTATTGCAACAACTTCTAGGTTCATGAAGTAAAGAAGGCTTATTGCACATCAAGGAAGGAACATAGAAGAGAAGGCACTAGTAAGGCATAGCTTGGCTCAAGACTTCAAGATTGCTCAAGATAATTTATTAGATTGTTTTTAGTTTAGAGTTTTGTTAAAGAATAGTGAATAGGTTTGAAGCTCCATCACACACATTTTTGCGCACATCTTATTCCTAAGTTTATTTCATATAAATTATACAAAAATATTTTGATACAAAATCCTCTGCCTGTAAATCTATATTTATGTTTTATACTTATTCCTATTTAAAACATCTTTTGATAAAAATATTTATCTCCTCAAAATTCTGTTTAAAAATTGATTTTTGGCCTGAGCCGGTCGACCGCCCGAGTCGACCGTGCCTATGACAGGCGTTGCCGGTCGACCGCCCGGGTCGACCGTGGCTCTGGCAGTTGCACGTATCAGTGTGCACATTTCACGGTCGACCCGGACGGTCGACCGAGACGAGCCTGACTGTAAGTCTTTACTCTCTGTTTGTTTGGGTCGACCGGCCGGTCGACCGTCATCCTGCAACGGCTAATTTTTGAACCGGCGGTCGACCGGACTAGCCGTTTGAACAGTAACGGCTAGTTTCTGAGCTGGTTTATTTTTGTCCTTTTCTCACTTAAGTGAGTTTAAATGACTTGTTTTGGGTTTAATACCTTCTAATTAGCCTTAAGTTTGTATTATCTCTATACCCTAGCCCTCTCCTATAAATAGGGGTGTTTGGGGAGAGATTTAATTACTAATCATTACAAGAAAAATTCAAAAGTTTAAGGCATTCAAAAGAGCTTGGTTTCTTGGATTTTGTGCTGAAATTCTCTCTCAATTTCTGAAGTGTTTTCAAGAATTCTCTGATTTCATTTTCTTTTCTCTTTGCACACAAGAGCTTCATTCCTACTCATTGTTCTCTAAGGACCTTTGTAAGGGAAGAGAATTTTGAAAGAGAAAGTTTGTGGTCTTTTGACTACCAAGAGAGAACTTGTACTTGAGATTGTAGAGTTGGGTACTTCGGTGTATTTGTGACATCTTTGTGATAGTGGAAGTGGTTGGAATCCTTCTGGGAAGGCGGGGAAGTAGAGCTGGGTGCTCGAACCTCGATAACAATTCTTTGTGTTTGCGTTTGGTTTACTTTCCTTGTTCTTGCACTACTTTCATTGCTATTGTTGCTTGCTTTTAATTGTCATTGCTATATTCACTTGTTGTCATTCATCTTGTCAATCATTGTCCCATACAACAAGGTTGCATTGCGCACCTCCAACTCATTTTTACGAGGAATCAGGAGGAAGGAGTTCAGAACCCTTCACAGGGCATTCGGCTCTTAGTCTTGTTTTGGGCGATTGTTGCATCATATTTTTAAATTGTGCATTGATTACCATTATCACCTATTCACCCCCCCTCTAGGTGATTTTCAATTGGTATCAGAGCTTGGACTCTAGGTTTGGCTTAACATCCTTAGAGAGATCCTTAAAATTTGCTAATCAACATTTGCATTCCATTTGTCATCACTAGTAAACATGGCCGATAACATCAAAACCCCTCCTAAATTTGATGGACTTAATTTCCCTATTTGGAAGGTTAGGATGACTATCTTTTTGCAATCTTTAGGTAGCTTAGTTGCTAAATCCTTGACCAAACCCTATGTAACACCCGATAGTGATGAGAGCACATGGACCGACTTTACCTTTAGAGAATATGAGGCTAACTCCAAGGCCCAAAATTCCCTTCTAACCGCCTTGAATGAGGATGACCTTACATGGGTAATTCATTGCCAATCCGCCTATGAGATTTGGCAACATCTATTGGTCTTACACGAAGGGACTTCACAAGTCAAGAGAGCTAAGATAGATCTCTTGAGGTCCCAATATGAGTCTTTTAAAATGATTGATGAAGAATCTATTGATTGTATGATTACTAGATTTACTAAAACCACCAATGGTCTTTCTTCTTTAGGTGATGATATCTCCAACGATCAAAAGGTGCGAAAAGTGATTCGGGCTCTTCCTTCTTCATGGGAGATAAAGGCCACGACCTTGAAAGAATTGAACGACAAGGACGAGATGGACCTCATTGGTCTCATTGGGAACTTAAAGACCCATGAGATGGAAAAGAAGGCTAGAGAAGAGGCCGCTCCACTAAAGAAGAAGTCCATAGCGTTCAAGTCTTCATCCACTCTTGAGGAAGATGAAGAAGATGACGAAGAAGATGAGGAGCTCTCCCTTCTTGTGCGAAATGTCAAGAGAATGAACCAGAGGAACAAGCTCAACTTCCGAAGGAAATTTGAAGGCAAAGAGGAGAGGAGAATTATATGCTATAATTGCCGAAGACCCGGACATATCATGGCGGATTGCCCGGAGTTCAAGAAGAAGATGACCTCCTCCTTCAAACCAAAGAAACCGGAAAAAAAGAAAGCTTACAAGGCAACTTGGGATTCGGAAAGCGAGTCCGAGGAAGAGGCGGATATAGCGAATATGTGTTTCATGGCAAACACACCAAAGGTAACCCCTCAACCTCTTGATGATGAAGATGATGAATTAAGTAAGGAAGTTCTTATTCATGCTTTTGTTGAACTTTCCGAAACTTATGATAATAAGAAGATTGAATGTTTTAAATTGCAAAAAGAAGTTGCTTTTCTCAAAAATCAACTTGCTATGGTTTCTAAAGAAAAAGATGAAATTTCTTCAAATCTCAATTCTACCCAAAATGAATTTAGTGCTTACAAAGTTGCTTGTAAGGCAAAATCTCCTATGGTTGATGAAAAAGAAATTTCTTCTTTAAAATCTAAAATGGTTGATTTTGAAAAAGTTTTGAAAGATTGTACTTTTGACACTAAGAAACTTGAAGAAATGTTTTCTAAAAAGCACACCTCTCATGTTAAAGTTTCACATGCTAATATTCCTCATGCTCACACTACACATAACACTTCTCATGCTAAATCTTTTCATGCTCACAATTCTCATGCTCAAAAATCACACACTCACTATGCTTTTAAATATGGTAGAGTGTATAGATGCACATATTGTGGTAAAAATGGACATTTGGCTAAATTTTGTTATGACCAAGTAAATAGGTCAAATAATCTTGTTTGGGTTAATGAGACTAACTCTTTAGGACCCAAGAAAATGTGGGTACCAAAATCAAGTCCTAAATTATTTGATGTAGGTACACACCAAGGCTCCAAGACGTAGGGAGCGGTGGTACCTTGATAGTGATTGTTCAAGACATATGACGTGGGATATTAATAACTTTACAACCCTATCAAGGTACGAGGAAGGTGGCTCCGTCACCTTCGTGGATGACTCCAAAGGCACTATCATCGGTATAGGTAACATTCAAATTGGTTCATCTCCTACTATAGAAAAAGTTGTACTTGTTGATGGTTTGAAACATAATTTGCTTAGCATTAGTCAATTTTGTGATCGTGGACTTAAAGTTGTTTTGATGATTCTTCTTGTAAGATTTTTGATATTAAATCAAATGATTGTATTCTTACCGGTTTTTGTGATGATAATGTTTATATCATTGACATGCTTAATGTGGAATGTTCTACTAAATGCTTAAATGCTTTTGATGAAAATTCTTGGCTTTGGCATAGAAGATTAGGACATGCATATTTTGACCATCTTTCTAGGATTAATTCTAAGGAATTGGTGAAGGGTATTCCTTACTTGAAGTTTGAGAAAGACCACATTTGTGGTGCGTGCCAACTTGGAAAACAAACCAAGTCTTCCTTCAAACCAATCAAGGATATCATGTCAACTAGGCCTTTAGAATTAATTCATATGGATCTTTTTGGACCTACTAAAACTAAGAGTTTAAATGGTAGTAGATATGCATATGTTTTGGTTGATGATTTTTCCCGTTTCACTTGGGTTTTCTTCTTAGAACACAAAGATCAAACTTTTTCTCATTTTAAGATTTTCCGAAAAAGAGTTGAAAAAGAAAAAGGTTTTTCGATTTTGAAAATAAGAAGTGATAGAGGTGGTGAGTTTGTTAACCAACTCTTCATGACTTATTGTGATGAAAAGGGAATTAAGCATGAAATGTCTTGTCCTAGAACTCCACAACAAAATGGAGTTGTAGAAAGGAAAAATAGAACACTTCAAGAGATGGCTAGGACAATGATAAGTGAGTATGACCTCCCTCAATATCTATGGGCCGAGGCCGTAAACACCGCATGCTATATATCAAATCGTATTTATTTATGTAAAAATTCTTCCAAAACATCTTTTGAAATATATCATTCTAGAAAACTTAATGTTGCATATTTCAAAGTTTTTGGATGCAAGTGTTTTGTTTTGAACACTAAAGATAACTTGGGTAAATTTGATGCTAAGGCTTATGAAGCAATCTTTGTTGGATATTCTACAACTAGTAAAGCTTATACAGTATTCAATAGATCTTCACTTACCATTGAAGAATCCATGCATGTTAAATTTGAAGAATCTAATGTGGTTGTTGAGAATGTTGTAGAGATTGACCCATTAGGTGAAGACATGGAGAGACTATCCTTAAAGGACTCACCCGCTCAAGAAGAAAAGCTAGAATCAATTGGTGATGTTCAAGAGGATAAAGAGGAAAGCTCTCAACCGCTTCCTAAAGCTTGGAGATACGCTACAAATCATCCCAAGGAGCTCATCTTAGGTGATGCATCTAAAGGGGTAACAACTCGCTCCAAACTCCATGACCTATGTGGTAACTTTGCTTTCATTTCTCATTTTGAACCCAAAAGCATCCTCGAAACCGAGGCGGACTCATATTGGTTGCTAGCCATGCAAGAGGAACTCAATCAATTTGAGCGCAACCAAGTTTGGCACCTTGTTCCTAGGCCCCACGATAGACCAATAATTGGTACTAAGTGGATCTTTAGAAACAAGATGGATGAGTCCGAAAATGTGATTAGGAATAAGGCTAGGTTAGTGGCCCAAGGTTATACTCAAGTTGAGGGAATTGACTTCGAGGAGACCTTTGCACCCGTAGCACGGCTTGAAGCCATACGGATGACACTAGCTTTTGCATCTTTCAAAAATTTTAAACTTTTTGAAATGGATGTGAAAAGTGCATTTTTGAATGGTTTTATAAATGAAGAAGTTTATGTTGCTCAACCTCCCAGTTTTGTTGATCATGTTCATCCGATTTTGTTTTTAAACTTGATAAAGCTTTGTATGGATTGAAACAAGCTCCAAGAGCTTGGTATGAAAGGCTTTCTAGTTTTCTCTTTTCAAATGATTTTATTAAAGGCAAAATAGATACAACACTATTCACTAAGCATGTTGATAATGACATTTTAATTGTGCAAATTTATGTTGATGATATAATTTTTGGTTCTACTAATGAGTTTTTATGCAAGGAATTTGAAAAGGTTATGCAATGTGAGTTTGAAATGTCTTCAATGGGTGAGCTTAATTTCTTTCTTGGACTCCAAATCAAGCAATTGCAAGATGGAAACTTCATATGTCAAGCCAAATACGCAAAGGAACTCGTAAAGAGGTTTGGACTTGAAGACTCAAAGGTTTGCAACACTCCCATGGCAACTACCACCAAGCTTGATAAGGATGACCAAGGTAAAAATGTTGATATTAAATTGTTTAGAAGCATGATAGGTAGTCTTTTGTATTTGACGACAAGTAGGCCGGATATCATGTTTAGTGTGTGTCTTTGTGCTAGATTTCAATCGTGTCCTAAGGAGTCCCATCTTATTGCGGTAAAACGCATTATTCGTTATATTAAGGGAACGATTGGAATGGGTCTATGGTATCCGAAAACCGGAGATTTCTCAATGACGAGTTATTCGGATGCCGACTATGCGGGTTGTAGAGTAGATAGAAAGAGTACTAGTGGGACATGTCAATTTCTTGGTAATTGTCTTGTTTCATGGTCCTCTAGGAAACAAAATTCCGTAGCTCTCTCAACCGCCGAGGCGGAGTATGTTGCCGCGGGGGCTTGTTGTGCACAAGTCCTTTGGATGAAACATACTCTCCTTGATTATGATTTGCATTATAACCATATAAAAATATTTTGTGATAATACTAGTACTATACATATGACAAAGAATACAAATCAACATAGTAAGACCAAACACATTGAGATTAGATATCACTTTCTTAGAGATCATTTTGAGAAAGGAGATATAGATATTGATTATGTTTCTACGGATTTGCAACTAGCCGATATTTTCACTAAACCACTTGATTTTGCTAGATTTTCTTTCATTTGTGGTGAACTTAATGTTTGTGTTATTGAATAAAAATGTTTTCATAACCCTTTTTGATGTATGACAAAAAGGGGGAGAATGAGTTTTTATGAATATAAGTTCATATGGTTTTGGTTCCATATGAGTTTATACATATGTTTTTAGTTTTTGATGTGTTTTCATGAATTCTTGTAATTTGAGTTTAAGTGTTTTTGCAAGTGTTTTATATTTTCATGGTTTTTGGTTTCATGAAGTTTACTTGCAAATTACAAATTACATTGTTTTCCTTGTTTAATATAGCATAATTTGAGGGGGAGCTTTCTCCTCCCCTATATTTTTGTTTATAGCCTATTTGTTTTGTCATCATCAAAAAGGGGGAGATTGTTGGCCCATAAGGTTACACTCTCCATTTGTTTAGAGTTTTGATGATAACAAAACAAATAAGAGCTATATGGTACTAATTAGTTTGTTAAGATAAGTTTCAGGTTTGTACCAAAATTTGGAGGCCATTGCTTAGCTATTGCAACAACTTCTAGGTTCATGAAGCAAAGAAGGCTTATTGCACATCAAGGAAGGAACATAGAAGAGAAGGCACTAGCAAGGCATAGCTTGGCTCAAGACTTCAAGATTGCTCAAGATAATTTATTAGATTGTTTTTAGTTTAGAGTTTTGTTAAAGAATAGTGAATAGGTTTGAAGCTCCATCACACACGTTTTTGCGCACATCTTATTTCTAAGTTTATTTCATATAAATTATACAAAAATATTTTGATACAAAATCCTCTGCCTGTAAATCTATATTTATGTTTTATACTTATTCCTATTTAAAACATCTTTTGATAAAAATATTTATCTCCTCAAAATTCTGTTTAAAAATTGATTTTTGGCCTGAGCCGGTCGACCGCCCGAGTCGACCGTGCCTATGACAGGCGTTGCCGGTCGACCGCCCGGGTCGACCGTGGCTCTGGCAGTTGCACGTATCAGTGTGCACGTTTCACGGTCGACCCGGACGGTCGACCGAGACGAGCCTGACTGTAAGTCTTTACTCTCTGTTTGTTTGGGTCGACCGGCCGGTCGACCGTCATCCTGCAACGGCTAATTTTTGAACCTGCGGTCGACCGGGCCGGTCGACCGGACTAGCCGTTTGAACAGTAACGGCTAGTTTCTGAGCTGGTTTATTTTTGTCCTTTTCTCACTTAAGTGAGTTTAAATGACTTGTTTTGGGTTTAAAAACTTCTGATTAGCCTTAAGTTTGTATTATCTCTATACCCTAGCCCTCTCCTATAAATAGGGGTGTTTGGGGAGAGATTTAATTACTAATCATTACAAGAAAAATTCAAAAGTTTAAGGCATTCAAAAGAGCTTGGTTTCTTGGTTTTTGTGCTGAAATTCTCTCTCAATTTCAATTTCTGAAGTGTTTTCAAGAATTCTCTGATTTCATTTTCTTTTCTCTTTGCACACAAGAGCTTCATTCCTACTCATTGTTCTCTAAGGACCTTTGTAAGGGAAGAGAATTTTGAAAGAGAAAGTTTGTGGTCTTTTGACTACCAAGAGAGAACTTGTACTTGAGATTGTGGAGTTGGGTACTCCGGTGTATTTGTGACATCTTTGTGATAGTGGAAGTGGTTGGAATCCTTCTGGGGAAGGCGGGGAAGTAGAGCTGGGTGCTCGAACCTCGATAACAATTCTTTGTGTTTGCGTTTGGTTTACTTTCCTTGTTCTTGCACTACTTTCATTGCTATTGTTGCTTGCTTTTAATTGTCATTGCTATATTCACTTGTTGTCATTCATCTTGTCAATCATTGTCCCATACAACAAGGTTGCATTGCGCACCTCCAACTCATTTTTACGAGGAATCAGGAGGAAGGAGTTCAGAACCCTTCACAGGGCATTCGGCTCTTAGTCTTGTTTTGGGCGATTGTTGCATCATATTTTTAAATTGTGCATTGATTACCATTATCACCTATTCACCCCCCCTCTAGGTGATTTTCAATTGGTATCAGACCTTGGACTCTAGGTTTGGCTTAACATCCTTAGAGAGATCCTTAAAATTTGCTAATCAACATTTGCATTCCATTTGTCATCACTAGTAAACATGGCCGATAACATCAAACCCCTCCTAAATTTGATGGACTTAATTTCCCTATTTGGAAGGTTAGGATGACTATCTTTTTGCAATCTTTAGGTAGCTTAGTTGCTAAATCCTTGACCAAACCCTATGTAGCACCCGATAGTGATGAGAGCACATGGACCGACTTTACCTTTAGAGAATATGAGGCTAACTCCAAGGCCCAAAATTCCCTTCTAACCGCCTTGAATGAGGATGACCTTACATGGGTAATTCATTGCCAATCCGCCTATGAGATTTGGCAACATCTATTGGTCACATACGAAGGGACTTCACAAGTCAAGAGAGCTAAGATAGATTTCTTGAGGTCCCAATATGAATCTTTTAAAATGATTGATGAAGAATCTATTGATTGTATGATTACTAGATTTACTAAAATCACCAATGGTCTTTCTTCTTTAGGTGATGATATCTCCAACGATCAAAAGGTGCGAAAAGTGATTCGGGCTCTTCCTTCTTCATGGGAGATAAAGGCCACGACCTTGAAAGAATTGAACGACAAGTACGAGATGGACCTCATTGGTCTCATTTGGAACTTAAAGACCCATGAGATGGAAAAGAAGGCTAGAGAAGAGGCCGCTCCACTAAAGAAGAAGTCCATAGCGTTCAAGTCTTCATCCACTCTTGAGGAAGATGAAGAAGATGACGAAGAAGATGAGGAGCTCTCCCTTCTTGTGCGAAATGTCAAGAGAAAGAACCGGAGGAACAAGCTCAACTTCCGAAGGAAATTTGAAGGCAAAGAGGAGAGGAGAATTATATGCTATAATTGCCGAAGACCCGGACATATCATGGCGGATTGCCCGGAGTTCAAGAAGAAGATGACCTCCTCCTTCAAACCAAAGAAACCGGAAAAAAAGAAAGCTTAGAGGGCAACTTGGGATTCAGAAAGCGAGTCCGAGGAAGAGGCGGATATAGCGAATATGTGTTTCATGCCAAACACACCAAAGGTAACCCCTCAACCTCTTGATGATGAAGATGATGAATTAAGTAAGGAAGTTCTTATTCATGCTTTTGTTGAACTTTCCGAAACTTATGATAATAAGAAGATTGAATGTTTTAAATTGCAAAAAGAAGTTGCTTTTCTCAAAAATCAACTTGCTATGGTTTCTAAAGAAAAAGATGAAATTTCTTCAAATCTCATTTTTACCCAAAATGAATTTAGTGCTTACAAAATTGCTTGTAAGGCAAAATCTCCTATGGTTGATGAAAAGAAATTTCTTCTTTAAAATCTAAAATGGTTGATTTTGAAAAAGTTTTGAAAGATTGTACTTTTGACACTAGGAAACTTGAAGAAATGTTTTCTAAAAAGCACACCTCTCATGTTAAAGTTTCACATGCTAATATTCCTCATGCTCACACTACACATAACACTTCTCATGCTAAATCTTTTCATGCTCACAATTCTCATGCTCACAAATCACACACTCACTATGCTTTTAAATATGGTAGAGTGTATAGATGCACATATTGTGGTAAAAATGGACATTTGGCTAAATTTTGTTATGACCAAGTAAATAGGTCAAATAATCTTGTTTGGGTTAATGAGACTAACTCTTTAGGACCCAAGAAAATGTGGGTACCAAAATCAAGTCCTAAATTATTTGATGTAGGTACACACCAAGGCTCCAAGACGTAGGGAGCGGTGGTATCTTGATAGTGGTTGTTCAAGACATATGACGTGGGATATCAATAACTTTACAACCCTATCAAGGTACGAGGAAGGTGGCTCCGTCACCTTCGGGGATGACTCCAAAGGCACTATCATCGGTATAGGTAACATTCAAATTGGTTCATCTCCTACTATAGAAAATGTTGTACTTGTTGATGGTTTGAAACATAATTTGCTTAGCATTAGTCAATTTTGTGATCGAGGACTTAAAGTTGTTTTTGATGATTCTTCTTGTAAGATTTTTGATATTAAATCAAATGATTGTATTCTTACCGGTTTTCGTGATGATAATGTTTATATCATTGACATGCTTAATGTGGAATGTTCTACTAAATGCTTAAATGTTTTTGATGAAAATTCTTAGCTTTGGCATAGAAGATTAGGACATGCATATTTTGACCATCTTTCTAGGATTAATTCTAAGGAATTGGTGAAGGGTATTCCTTACTTGAAGTTTGAGAAAGACCACATTTGTGGTGCGTGCCAACTTGGGAAACAAACCAAGTCTTCCTTCAAACCAATCAAGGATATCATGTCAACTAGGCCTTTAGAATTAATTCATATGGATCTTTTGGACCTACTAAAACTAAGAGTTTAAATGGTAGTAGACATGCATATGTTTTGGTTGATGATTTTTCCCGTTTCACTTGGGTTTTCTTCTTAGAACACAAAGATCAAACTTTTTCTCATTTTAAGATTTTCCGAAAAAGAGTTGAAAAAGAAAAAGGTTTTTCGATTTTGAAAATAAGAAGTGATAGAGGTGGTGAGTTTGTTAACCAACTCTTCATGACTTATTGTGATGAAAAGGAAATTAAGCATGAAATGTCTTGTCCTAGAACTCCACAACAAAATGGAGTTGTAGAAAGGAAAAATAGAACACTTCAAGAGATGGCTAGGACAATGATAAGTGAGTATGACCTCCCTCAATATCTATGGGCCGAGGCCGTAAACACCGCATGCTATATATCAAATCGTATTTATTTATGTAAAAATTCTTCCAAAACATCTTTTGAAATATATCATTCTAGAAAACCTAATGTTGCATATTTCAAAGTTTTTGGATGCAAGTGTTTTGTTTTGAACACTAAAGATAACTTGGGTAAATTTGATGCTAAGGCTTATGAAGCAATCTTTGTTGGATATTCTACAACTAGTAAAGCTTATAGAGTATTCAATAGATCTTCACTTACCATTGAAGAATCCATGCATGTTAAATTTGAAGAATCTAATGTGGTTGTTGAGAATGTTGTAGAGATTGACCCATTAGGTGAAGACATGGAGAGACTATCCTTGAAGGACTCACCCGCTCAAGAAGAAAAGCTAGAATCAATTGGTGATGTTCAAGAGGATAAAGAGGAAAGCTCTCAACCGCTTCCTAAAGCTTGGAGATACGCTACAAATCATCCCAAGGAGCTCATCTTAGGTGATGCATCTAAAGGGGTAACAACTCGCTCCAAACTCCATGACCTATGTGGTAACTTTGCTTTCATTTCTCATTTTGAACCCAAAAGCATCCTCGAAGCCGAGGCGGACTCATATTGGTTGCTAGCCATGCAAGAGGAACTCAATCAATTTGAGCGCAACCAAGTTTGGCACCTTGTTCCTAGGCCCCACGATAGACCAATAATTGGTACTAAGTGGATCTTTAGAAACAAGATGGATGAGTCCGGAAATGTGATTAGGAATAAGGCTAGGTTAGTGGCCCAAGGTTACACTCAAGTTGAGGGAATTGACTTCGAGGAGACCTTTGCACCCGTAGCACGGCTTGAAGCCACACCGATGACACTAGCTTTTGCATCTTTCAAAAATTTTAAACTTTTTGAAATGGATGTGAAAAGTGCATTTTTGAATGGTTTTATAAATGAAGAAGTTTATGTTGCTCAACCTCCCGGTTTTGTTGATCATGTTCATCCCGATTTTGTTTTTAAACTTGATAAAGCTTTGTATGGATTGAAACAAGCTCCAAGAGCTTGGTATGAAAGGCTTTCTAGTTTTCTCATTTCAAATGATTTTATTAAAGGCAAAGTAGATACAACACTATTCACTAAGCATGTTGATAATGACATTTTAATTGTGCAAATTTATGTTGATGATATAATTTTTGGTTCTACTAACGAGTTTTTATGCAAGGAATTTGAAAAGGTTATGCAATGTGAGTTTGAAATGTCTTCAATGGGTGAGCTTAATTTCTTTCTTGGACTCCAAATCAAGCAATTGCAAGATGGAAACTTCATATGTCAAGCCAAATACGCAAAGGAACTCGTAAAGAGGTTTGGACTTGAAGACTCAAAGGTTTGCAACACTCCCATGGCAACTACCACCAAGCTTGATAAGGATGACCAAGGTAAAAATGTTGATATTAAATTGTTTAGAAGCATGATAGGTAGTCTTTTGTATTTGACGGCAAGTAGGCCGGATATCATGTTTAGTGTGTGTCTTTATGCTAGATTTCAATCGTGTCCTAAGGAGTCCCATCTTATTGCGGTAAAACGCATTATTCGTTATATTAAGGGAACGATTGGAATGGGTCTATGGTATCCGAAAACCAGAGATTTCTCAATGACGAGTTATTCGGATGCCGACTATGCGGGTTGTAGAGTAGATAGAAAGAGTACTAGTGGGACATGTCAATTTCTTGGTAATTGTCTTGTTTCATGGTCCTCTAGGAAACAAAATTCCGTAGCTCTCTCAACCGCCGAGGCGGAGTATGTTGCCGCGGGGGCTTGTTGTGCACAAGTCCTTTGGATGAAACATACTCTCCTTGATTATGATTTGCATTATAACCATATAAAAATATTTTGTGATAATACTAGTACTATACATATGACAAAGAATACAAATCAACATAGTAAGACCAAGCACATTGAGATTAGATATCACTTTCTTAGAGATCATTTTGAGAAAGGAGATATAGATATTGATTATGTTTCTACGGATTTGCAACTAGCCGATATTTTCACTAAACCACTTGATTTTGTTAGATTTTTTTCATTTGTGGTGAACTTAATGTTTGTGTTATTGAATAAAAATGTTTTCATAACCCTTTTTGATGTATGATAAAAAGGGGGAGAATGAGTTTTTATGAATATAAGTTCATATGGTTTTGGTTCCATATGAGTTTATACATTTGTTTTTAGTTTTTGATGTGTTTTCATGAATTCTTGTAATTTGAGTTTAAGTGTTTTTGCAAGTGTTTTATATTTTCATGGTTTTTGGTTTCATGAAGTTTACTTGCAAATTACAAATTACATTGTTTTCCTTGTTTAATATAGCATAATTTGAGGGGGAGCTTTCTCCACCCCTATATTTTTGTTTATAGCCTATTTGTTTTCTCATCATCAAAAAGGGGGAGATTGTTGGCCCATAAGGTTACACTCTCCATTTGTTTAGAGTTTTGATGATAACAAAACAAATAAGAGCTATATGGTACTAATTAGTTTGTTAAGATAAGTTTCAGGTTTGTACCAAAATTTGGAGGCCATTACTTAGCTATTGCAACAACTTCTAGGTTCATGAAGCAAAGAAGGCTTATTGCACATCAAGGAAGGAACATAGAAGAGAAGGTACTAGCAAGGCATAGCTTGGCTCAAGACTTCAAGATTGCTCAAGATAATTTATTAGATTATTTTTAGTTTAGAGTTTTGTTAAAGAATAATGAATAGGTTTGAAGCTCCATCACACACGTTTTTGCGCACATCTTATTTCTAAGTTTATTTTATATAAATTATACAAAAATATTTTGATACAAAATCCTCTGCCTGTAAATCTATATTTATGTTTTATACTTATTCCTATTTAAACATCTTTTGATAAAAATATTTATCTCCTCAAAATTCTGTTTAAAAATTGATTTTTGGCCTGAGCCGGTCGACCGCCCGAGTCGACCGTGCCTATGACAGGCGTTGCCGGTCGACCGCCCGGCAGTTGCACGTATCAGTGTGCACGTTTCACGGTCGACCCGGACGGTCGACCGAGACGAGCCTGACTGTAAGTCTTTACTCTCTGTTTGTTTGGGTCGACCGGCCGGTCGACCGTCATCCTGCAACGGCTAATTTTTGAACCTGCGGTCGACCGGACTAGCCGTTTGAACAGTAACGGCTAGTTTCTGAGCTGGTTTATTTTTGTCCTTTTCTCACTTAAGTGAGTTTAAATGACTTGTTTTGGGTTTAAAAACTTCTGATTAGCCTTAAGTTTGTATTATCTCTATACCCTAGCCCTCTCCTATAAATAGGGGTGTTTGGGGAGAGATTTAATTACTAATCATTACAAGAAAAATTCAAAAGTTTAAGGCATTCAAAAGAGCTTGATTTCTTGGTTTTTGTGCTGAAATTCTCTCTCAATTTCTGAAGTGTTTTCAAGAATTCTCTGATTTCATTTTCTTTTCTCTTTGCACACAAGAGCTTCATTCCTACTCATTGTTCTCTAAGGACCTTTGTAAGGGAAGAGAATTTTGAAAGAGAAAGTTTGTGGTCTTTTGACTACCAAGAGAGAACTTGTACTTGAGATTGTGGAGTTGGGTACTTCGGTGTATTTGTGACATCTTTGTGATAGTGGAAGTGGTTGGAATCCTTCTGGGGAAGGCGGGGAAGTAGAGCTGGGTGCTCGAACCTCGATAACAATTCTTTGTGTTTGCGTTTGGTTTACTTTCCTTGTTCTTGCACTACTTTCATTGCTATTGTTGCTTGCTTTTAATTGTCATTGCTATATTCACTTGTTGTCATTCATCTTGTCAATCATTGTCCCATACAACAAGGTTGCATTGCGCACCTCCAACTCATTTTTACGAGGAATCAGGAGGAAGGAGTTCAGAACCCTTCACGGGGCATTCGGCTCTTAGTCTTGTTTTGGGCGATTGTTGCATCATATTTTTAAATTGTGCATTGATTAGCATTATCACCTATTCACCCCCCCTCTAGGTGATTTTCAGTTCATCCATATAACACATCTATAGCACATGAATATAAGCTTTGGTTCATGAACAACTCGGTAATAGATTTAAGATTTTTCTTTTGCCGACATCGATACATTATTTCAATTCCCTCACAAATGACACAATTTAAACTATAATCTCGACCTATATATAGAGAAAGAAAGATAGACTTGTGCAGCTCCGGAAGGATTCAAGTCTGAATTCTTCCCACTCAAATACCGACATCTGACATTCAAATACAAGATCCACTCCGTTGAAGTTGATCTATATTATTTAAAGTAGCTAAAAAACAAAAATCAAGTGTCTTGAATACTTCTTGCCCATCCATTAAACGACGTAAAATAGACAGCCGAAAGTAGCGAGTTGGTTAAATCTATGTCTTTAGACATACAAATTCTTGATCCGGCCATTTGATCATGATCTAAACATTTAAAAATTCCTACAAGCTAATTTTTTTTAGGTTTCAAATGTTCTACACAGTTAAACTAATCAACTCACTATTTAGGCCGCCAGTTATTTCCTACTTGATGTATAGGAAAAAAGTATTTAAAATACTTGATTTTTTATTTATAGATACTTGAAATAATACAAATTAACTTTAACGGAATGGATCTTATATTCGGATGATGTATGACTGTATTGGAGTGTGAATGATTTGGGCTTGAATCCTTCCGGAACTATACAAGTCTCTCTCTCTCTCTCTCTATATTATATATATATATATATATATATATATATATAATTATCGAACTTTATAATTTGCATCATTTTTTGGGGATATCGATTGTGGAACGAGCCGAGGGTTTACATAATAAATTTCCGATAGGATACGGGAAATCAAAATGTCAAAGTTCAACTATGAAAATCAAGCGAGAACAAGAGAAAAACTTTACTCAGCATCCGATTCGTCGATTTTCCAAAATCGACGAAGCTCAAGAAATCGCCACGTCAATTTCCTATTTAATTTTATATATATTAGAAATTAATGTTAGCATATAATCAAGGAAGTTTAACTAAAAGACAATAGCTGCTAACTTGCTCCCAAAATTGATTAATTATTTGATTAATACTTTGAATTTTGGACCAACAAGCATGCACCTTCAAGAGTTGCACCTCCTCCTCTTCTTGCTCTCGGGTCAATGCTAGCCGAGCCAACTTGGCTTAAGTCCATTCTTGGGCTAAGCTCGAGTCTCGTCTGGGCCCCAGTTGGAGGAGAAAAACAAAGAAAAAAAGGAGAGAAAAGAGGTAAAGAGAAAGGAAGAGAAAAGGGAATTAAATGAGGAAATAAATTGTAGGAGAAAGAGGTTTTTTCCCTCAAATGAGAAGGAGGAGAGAATTGAAGATTTTTGTTCTTGGATGAATATTAACTCAAGAAAGAGTATGAATATGCGAGAAAATATTTTAGTGATAATTTTTATGTTCAAAAAAAATCTAGACCTCTCTTCATAACTCTAGAAAAATGTAGAGCTCTCTCCCTCTCTCTCTCTTTCCATAAATCTTTGTTTCTCGTCTCGTCTCCCTTTCTTTCTCTCTCTATACATCCACACACACAGTGGCGTGGCTAAGATTTTGAACTCAGAGGGGCACTTTCTACACCAATCTAAATGTTTTTGTTGTTCTTTTTGAAAAAAATATCAAGATAGTAGTAGATGCAAAATCTGTTTTTAATGTATACATAATAGAATTGTAGTAGACTTATAATAATAAATGAAATTTGTCGAGATGCAATACGTAAGTCTCAATCTGGAACCGTGAATGCTGCAATAACTAGAGAAAGTGATGGGTTCATGAAAGGTGTGGTGACTTACAGTGTGATAGGCGATCTCATTGCGATACTTATGACCATGATTTCTAACATCACCATATTGAACAAGTTCAATGTTTAAGATGCGATCTCGTTAGAACGTATTCCTTGGTAAGAAGATTGCAACCATGATGGAATAAAAGCTGGGTGCTTGAACTTTTTGAAACTTTTTTTTTGCTTTACTTCTAAATCTATATAGGCTTATGTTAGGGTTTGAAAATAGTTTGAAGCTCAAATTCATTTTATTGCACACAATGGTAAAGAAGCAACGAGAAATTATATAAAAGAAGTAGAAAAAAATTAAACAAAATGAGAATTATAAGATTTGAACCTACGTTCATAGACAATAAAGTACAAACAAACACTAACTGACCTATACTTCTCTTTGTTATTCTTAGTTATTATATTTTTTTATTATTAAACCAAATGGAGGCATTATCCCCCTTTTGAGTGGGGTCGAGGGGTCATGTGACCCCTGGCTCTGCCTTTGATTATATATTTATCTCTTCTCATCCTATATGGAATTTGTTTAGTATGGAAACATAATTAATTATTTATTAACTGTAATATCTCTATTTTTGAAATACAAGATTTAATAATGAATAGTAATATTTTTAATTTATGTACATGTATTTTGCGTTAATTATTATTATTGTTGTTGTTATTATGTATTATTGTTATGATTATTATTATTGTTATTATTAAATATCTTTGTGTATTATTATTATTGATGAGTACTATTATGTATTAATATTATTACTAAGTATAATTATTATTATTTGTTAATACTATTATTAGTATTGAAATTATTATTTTGTTAATGTTATTATTATTATTTTGTTAATTATACTATCTTTACTTTTATTTATTATTGTTACTATTATTTATTGTTACTGTTATTTATTATTAGTGGCAGTAGTTTTTTTTTCATTCCTTGATTCTTACCCATGCCTATTTTCATTTCTTTGATTCCTACTCTAACCCATCGCCCTTATACCCATAAACCCAAATCCATTAGCCTATTACTCAAAACCCGAAACCCAGTCACAACCCTATATCATTTTCTATATAATCCTCATCTAATATTAAACCCTAACCCTAATCCTTAACTTCATCCCCCACCTCTGCAGTCGCCTCGCCCTCTCAGCCATCTTCTTTGCAAGCCTCAGCCGACCATCACGAGCACCACCGCTGGCGACATTCTCCGGCACCCCTTTCCCTCAACCTCAGGCAGCACCGAGACCCCCATCCTCAGCTACATCCCCACGCCACCCTCTCACCACAGTGGCCATCTTCTTCTCTTCCCTCTTCTAACCAGCGAGCATAACCTTGGAGCCGCCGCGATTGTCGCCGGAGAGCCACCTTCCTCTGTCGTCCTCAGCAACCGTCCAAACCCACCTTCCCTCCTTCCACCGTGCAACATCTCCCCACTGGCCGAGTTCTCCCCACGCCCCCACGACAGCACCTCCACCATCATCTCCGGATCAATCACCCTCCTCCCTTGCCGCTGCCTTTCTCCCTTTGGCCGAGCACCCCCATGTCCATGGCCGGATCTCCCCTCGTCGGAGCCAGCAACCCCAAGATCTGGCTACCCCTGCAGCACCACTGAACCCCTGGCCATGTCGCCTTCCTCCAACCGCAACCTCTCATTGCCTCCTTGCCGTCGGATTCGCCACCTCCGCGAGATTCGCCGCACCACCTCCTCTCCTCCGACGAGCCATCGACACCTTCCACAACCTCCGCCAGCACTCCGGAGCCACCCCTTTTGCCGTGAGTTCTCTGTCTCTCTCTCCTTCCCTCTCTCTGTTGCATTAGTGTGTGTTAGTGTGTGATAATGTGTATGCGTGTGTTTATATAGGTGTGTTTATTGTATTATGTGTGTGTGAGTTCTCTGTAGATGTGTGTACGTGTGTGAGTTGTGTGCGTGTGTGTGGTGAAAGTGTGTGTGTTGTGTATATAGTGTGTGTTTGCCTGATTGTGTAATTGCATGATTATGTGTGTTTGTATTTATTGCATATGCATGGTGAATGTGTGCGTGAGTGTATTCATAATGTGCATGCATTGTGTGTGTGTGTGTGTATTTATTTATATGCGAGTGTGTACTTGTATATGTATGTGGTATGTGTATGTGTACGGGTATATGCTTGTGTGAGTTTGTGTGTTCAGTTGCGTGGTGCAGCAATTCGGACTCATTCGTGCGATCCGAACTCGGTAACTGGAGATTCAGATTTATGCCGTTGTGGACCAATACACTAGCGATTCGAAGACCGACCCATGAGATGATCTGGAGATTCATACTGGTTCGTGCAGTGAAAACCAGACGGCGATTCGAATCCAAAACCACGTCATTTCATATGAGTATTTGTTCTTGAATCATTTTCTTATTTATCGTTCTCAGTATTATTTATATGTTGCTTGTATCATTTCATGTGACCGTCTGATATATTTTACCAGTATGATTATCTGTATCATTTCATGTAATATCGGTGAGTGCTCACTTTATTTGTACAATTGATATGAGTGTTAATCTGTGTCATTTCATGTGATAGTTGGTTGCCACTATTGATTCAGGACTAGTTATAGTATACAGTAGACTGTGACTTGATTTGATCTACTGATCAGTTGGCCTAATTCACATTTGAGGATAGAGAACATAATTTACGTATAGTGTTTATTGACCATTGTGAGTGATATTCCGACCGGAACTCTTTTAGATATTGAGGATAAGCAGATGTGACATTGCTTTATCGATGGACCGACTGATACACGGATTGATATGGACTTAGTTAGAGTTGGAGTTGATTTGAGATTTATATTTTCTTTTTATATTGGATCTTGATCAGTTTATAGAGGAGATTGATCTTGTTAGATTATCATCAGGTGTTGTGCGTATAGCTTACCTTTGATTTATGATGTGTAACATGATCTTGATTTTGGATTATTGAAACAAGGACTTTCGGATTTACCCTGATTATATTGATTAAGTGTTGATGATCTTATTGACATTGGATACTAGATGTAGAGATGATCTAGATTTTATAATGATCGAAGATGTTACACTCTTTAGTTATGGTCTTGATTATAGTTGGATAAATCTGATTTTGAGGATATTCTATTCTTTATTTGTGATCTCGATATTTGTTGTTTTTGTTGATCTCGAGATTATATTCAGTACTTCATGATTGGGTCTTGACTACTTCAGTTATTCAATTATAGAGATAGAGTCACTGTGAGAGTGATTTCATTAATATCAGTGACCATATTATATATTCAAAGCATGACAATAGTTATCATTTGATCTCAGTTATTGGTCACCTAGAGGATTAGAGTAAATTTGTAATGTTGAAAGAGTTGATTAACTATTTACTTGACTGGTGGTTTACAGTATTAGATATTCTGGCATAGACTTGACTTATGATGTTCACGTTGATTATTAAGACTATAAGTCGATGGATCCGTCACTGTTATATATCGTACAAGTAGATGAGATCTTGATCAGTTCTATATGAGATTGTACATTGACTAGATGGTGCAGGTCTGTTATTAGTATTATTTCATGTTACTGAAAATCATTTGGAAAGAATTGTTAGACCGTAACACCTATTGTTCATCGTATACACGATTACTATTATTGTTTACTGTTCTTATTACTGTTCACCGTGTATACGATTATTATTTACTGATATACTGTACTGTTAATGACACTGTATCGTCCCAGTATTCTAGGTAACATGGATATTGATTATTTTAACTGAATTAAATAATAATTTAAATGGACAACTGACACTAAGATTGGGAAAATTGATGGAGGAGACAACGTCTGTATTTTGGGTGGACCTAGGATACAGGTTGCACAACCGACTTAAGGTTTCACTGCAGGGTTCTTGGGAATGACTGATATCTCATATGTTTATTATTCCACATTGATACTGCTTGTACTGTTACTGTTATTGACTATCTAGCGATAGGCATGGTTCAGCCCAGGCATCTGAGCTGTAGTTTCGGGTATGTACGGACCCACCTAAAGCATGGATAATATCTCTTCTATTGATCTTAATAATTTAAGACCCTAATTGACATGTGTAATAGGCGTAGTATGGGATGCATCTATTACCAGTGGCAATTGGTGTTCGCTGACATAATAAATAATAATAAATTGTCTATAATGTACTGTGACTGATTGTGTTCACTTTATACGTGTATATTTTTATGGACATCTGATTGTACTCATAACCAGATTGTACACTAGACTCTAACAATGACTGACTATATCCACCTGATATATAGACTGTGATAGATATTTGACACCTGATTAGACATTTGATTCATTATTGACTGCTCTTGTTACTGTCTATTTATATTTTGCATATTATTTCAGTTTTATTTCAATATATATTATTTTCATATGCTCACACGTTATATGCACATGTACCTTCCCCTTTATTTTTCACTCATTGGGTCACTTTCTGATGACTCAGAATTGCATATCCAAATCTGTCGCTATTTATTACTGATCAGGTATTTGGAGAGGATCACAAGCATCTTGAGGAACCTAGAGTTTTCTCTATTTGATTGCCGGTACTCTTGCATAACCTTTATCTCTATTGATTCTTTATTCTCTATATAAATCACTTTCAGTCAACATTTCTTTTCTTATTCAACTGTTATCATGTGTGGTCATTCATATGTTATATTGTAGTGTTATCATGTCATTATAGGGATTATATAACTTGTTCAGGTTACTTTAGGCTTAGTCTGTGTACGTGAGGCTTTCTCCTCGCGTATATGCGTCGCCGACTCTCGTCGCGACTCCGTTTTCACGTATTTAAGGAAGCGGGACGTGACATTAACTAAATGATTGAAACACTTATCATACGAAAGTAATTAAAAGTGTCGTCTCTAATCATTCTTTATATACACACTAACGAATATTAAAATTTTAAATTAAGATTTAATAATTTGGGTATTACATCATGTGTTTGTGGTCCCTCCCAGTGTCCCTGCTGTACATGTTTAGTCATTTAAATAAAAATAATAATACTATAAAAATTAAATGATTATTATTAGTAACAGTTTTAATTGAATTTAACTATTATTTTATTAGTATTTTGGTTTCTTTGACCTTGTTTTATTATTTAGAAATTTCTAATTCATAAAAATTAATTAGTTGTTCCTTAATTAGCATAAAAAATAAATCAATTGTATTAAAAAGAATATTAATATATAATTGAAAGTCTAAAAGATAACCCTAGAGGGGGTGAATAGGGTTTAAAACTAAATACAACCAATTAATATTGTTAAGAGTAGCATTAGGATTAGAATTCATATTGCATTAGAACAATATTAGGAATAGAAGTTTTCTTATTATTATTGTATTATTCTTGTATTAGAACTGTATTAGGATTTCTCCTTAACAATTGTATCCATGTATATATCTGGGCATTGCCTTGATTAATAATATACAATTCAGTTTTCTCCTTATTCAATTATTTATATCATAGTATCAGAGCCAAGTTTTTTTTAATCGTCGTTGACAAATTGTTCATGCACCTGCATCGGGCCACGTTATGAAGCATGTGCCTAGCGCCGGGCCATGTTATGCTTCGTTCTTTCAAAAAAAATTTACCAATCTTCGGGCCGCTTTAATCATCGCCATCAACATCAACCATCAACAGATCTAACCAATCAAGTGGTCAAGTTGTGAATCAATGAATTTCTCACCTTTCTTCAATTATTGTAACATAATCTCTTTTCATTTTTCTTTTATTTCCTTTTTAGGTTTGGAGAGTTGTTTGGCAAACTCATGTTGGTTTCCCACCATGAATTTGAGGGGGTGTTAAGAGTAGTATTAGGATTAGAATTCATATTGCATTAAAATAATATTAGAAATAGAAGTTTCCTTATTATTCTTGTATTAGAACTGTATTAGGATTTCTTCTTATCAATTGTGTGTGTGTGTGTGTTTATACCTGAGCATTGTCTTCATCAATAATATACAATTCAGTTTTCTCCTTCTTCAATTATTTGTAACAATACAATTTGATTGATGTACAAAAGAATGTTATAAACACAATATTGCAATAATAAATCAATAGCAATTGACAAATAAATAAAAGAGAGGGAGGAAGAGTAAGAGAGAGAGAGAGAGAGAGAGAGAGAGAGATTGTAGCCGACGCTCAATGTATAGTGGTTCGTGGTTTGGCTACCATCCGGCCTACTCCACTACCTAAAGACCTCTTTTTTAAGATTTCAATCAATCTTTATTTTTACCTTCCTTTCTGGAAAGAAACTGAAACCTTTTACAACCGACTTCATTTTTGGATAGAAGTATAGACCTTACAAAACACTTCCTTTCCGGATAGAAGTGGAGACCTTCACCAACTCACTTTTCAAGTAGTTGGATTTCTTCACTAACAAATAAACACAAAAAGAATTTTGTTCTCTTTACAAGATGAGAATGAATACAGGTCTAATACCAATAAGAAAAAGAAATACAACTTGAGGCTCTGCTAGAAAGAAGAATAAGACAAGTAAAGCTTGTCAATTTTAGCTAGATGCTTTGAGAGAAGAAAAATGAAAACTTGGATCTAAAATCTATGTTGAACTTTTGAAGAGATTGAAATCAAAGAATAGAAGTTGAAAAGTAAATCTCAATCACAACAATAAAGAACACTTAGAATTACTCTTAAAGAATTTGAAGAATAAGCATGAAAGAGTGAAAATTTGCTTTAGAAACTTTGAATGAAAAGCTCTAGGATTTTCTCAAGTGTTTGTCAAAAGTTGTTGAAACAGTGTTGAGAACTGATATTTATAAAGAGGAGTAGAAAGAGTGGGTGAGAAGATCTCCCAAAATTTCATGCAAAAATCTCCTCAAAATCAAAAGTAGCATCAATCGGGTTGAGCGCTGAAACTGGGAGGGAGGTCGATAGAATTAACTGCTCAACGCTTAACCGCACTGCACACGTCGCAACCAACTAACGTATGATCATTCTGGATTAAACCCAATAATGAACACTGATTTTTCAACGGTCACGTGAAATTGTATCATTGTAGAAAAATTACTGTGCAATTTGAATAAAATATTAAATTTCAGAAAAGTTTTGAAAAAAATCAGAATGCACAATCGACCCAACGGTCAAACCAGATAAGACAAAATAATATTTGGCGGATGATCGATCGACTTTGCGGTCAAACCGACTCGTGGCCAAGAGTGGTCCCTATAGCGACAAGCAGCGGACGAATGTTCATCCCGACGATTGATCAGACCTAGTGCAAATTTTGCAGTAGGCAGACGAATCATCGACCTGGCGATCAACCCACGAACCCAACCGAGGGTTGAGATCATTTTCTGTTAAATAATGAACGAATCGTCAATGTGGCAGTCGACCCGACCTAGCGCAATTTTTCATGCCGCTTCAGAATTAGAAAATACATTTGAATTCTGGTCGGCCACTACACTCTGGCGGTCGATTTAAATGATCCCCAAACTAAAAAACTTGATTTAAATGTCCCAGAAAAATATGAAGAAAATTGTAAAAATACTTAAAAATACGTAATCAAAGTATAAAGTCTAGAATGATATTTTGAACACAATTTGAGAATTTATTTGACAACTTGTTGAAACTCTAAGTAAAACACACTTGAAATCAGAAAGAGATATGAAAATGTAAGTGTGAAAATGTGATCTAGTGCCAATTTGTTGTAAAAACTTCGAGAATATAACACCAAGACAGAGAAATCTAGAGACAGAGTAGAAGTAGGAATTCTTATTGATTTCTGAATTTGTGTACATTGAAATGAATCAGGAAGGGCCTATTTATAGGAAAACCTTGAGGGCACTATGCAGTCGCTTGCGTCATCGCTTGCATCAGCGCATAGTAAACCCATTAATGGAGCACAGTGGATTTGATGGGGAATTGACGGGAGTGGGTAGAGGATGTAACATGTGGATAGCCATCCCTTTTTGACTCCTCTTAACACTCCCCCTTGGCTATCCATCATACATGATGTCTCATTAAAAACCTTACTAGGAAAACCCAGTGGGACAAAACCATAGCGAAGGGAAAAAGAGTACATCATCTCCGTATACGTGTTTTATGCTGCCTCGTTAAAAACCTTACCAGGAAAACCCTGTGGGACAAAACCATAGTAAGGAAAAAAGAGTGCAGCCACGTAAGCTCCCCCTCAAGTTGACATAAGTAGTTCTTCTTCATAAATCTCGCTTATGACGCATCCCAATATCATGAATAAGTTTTCTGAGAGTTGTAGGGGGAAGTGCCTTTGTAAAGAGATCTGCCACATTATCACTTGATCGGATATACTGAATATTGATTTGCTTATCCTTTTCAAGCTCTTGGCTGAATGAGAAGAACTTTGGGGTATATGCTTGGTACGGTCGCTTTTGATGAATCCTTCCTTCATTTGAGCGACGCATGCAGCATTGTCTTCAAACAGTACTGTTGGATCTCTGTTGACTGGTAATCCACAAGTTTCTTGAATGTGTTGAGTTACAGACCTTAGCCATACACACTCTCGACTTGCTTCATGGAGTGCTATGACTTCAGCATGATTAGAAGAAGTGGCAATAAGTGTCTGCTTTTGTGAACGCCAAGAGATCGCTGCACCTCCACATGTGAATACATATCCTGTTTGAGACTTGGCTTTATGTGGATCTGATAAATAACCTGCATCTGCATAACCAGTTATTTCTTGTTTTGATTCTCTGGAATAAAACAAACCAAAGTTAGTTGTTCCTCGAAGATAACGAAATACATGTTTAATACCATTCCAATGTCTCCGTGTAGGAGATGAGCTAAATCTTGCTAATAAGTTAGTAGCAAATGATATATCTGGTCGGGTACAATTAGCCAGATACATAAGAGCTCCAATTGCACTTAGGTATGGTACTTCAGGACCAAGAACCTCTTCATTATCTTCGCGAGGGCGAAATGGATCTTTTTCCACATTCAATGATCTAACAACCATTGGAGTGCTCAAAGGGTTTGCTTTATCCATGTTAAAGCGTTTTAAGACCTTTTCAGTGTAATTTGATTGATGCAAAAGTATTCCACTTTGAAAGTGCTCAATCTGTAAACCAATACAATATTTGGTTCTCCCAAGGTCTTTCATTTCAAATTCATTCTTTAAATATATCATTGCTTCTAGGATTTCTTTGTGAGTCCCAATAATGTTTAAATCATCAACATATACAGCAATGATAATGAATCCGGATGTTGTTTTCTTTATAAAAACACATGGGCATATAGGATTATTTACATATCATTCTTTTAATAAATACTCGCTTAAGCGATTATACCACATGCACCCTGATTGTTTTAACCCATATAACGATCTTTGCAATTTGATCGAATATAATTCTCTGGGTTTTGAACTTAATGCTTCAGGCATTTTAAATCCTTCAGGGATTTTCATATAAATGTCGCTATCAAGCGACCCATATAAATAAGCTGTAACAACATCCATAAGACGCATTTCTAAATTCATAGAAACTGCTAGGCTGATTAAATATCTAAACGTAATCATATCCATTACTGGAGAATACGTTTCTTCATAATCGATTCCAGGTCTTTGCGAAAAACCTTGAGCAACAAGTCGAGCTTTATATTTCACAATCTCGTTTTTCTCGTTGCGTTTTCGTATAAAAACCCATTTGTATCCTACTGGCCTCACGGCTTCAGGCGTGAGGATAATAGGTCCAAATATTTTGCGCTTATTAAGCGAACTCAATTCAGCCTGTATAGCGTCTTTCCACTTTGTCCAATCAGGTCTATTTTGACATTCGGTGACGGATCTTGGTTCAGGATCCTCACTTCCGTTAACAATATCACATGCTACGGAATAGGAAAATATTTCATCTATATTTTCCATCTTATTGCGATTCCATAATCCTCCTGTATTGACATAATCAATAGAGATTTCATGATTTTTTATATCTTCAGGATCTTTCATCTCTTGATTTGTCTTATCTTGTGTTACTTCTGAAACACATTCTTGCTTATTTTGTGTTTCTTCTGGAACACATTCTTGCACATTGGGGTCATCGTGCTTATCTGCTCCTTTTCTTTTTCGAGGATTTTTATCTTTGGAACCGATTGGTCTACCACGCTTCAGGCGTGTCTTAGACTCATGAGTGACTTCATTCTCGGGTTGTCCTTTGGGATTTCAATCCGAGCAGGAGCATTTACAGCTGGTATATATGATTTAGTCACTCTTTTTGTATCAGTGAACGCATCTGGCAATTGATTTGCTATTTCTTGTAAATGCATAATCTTTTGCACTTCTGTCTCACATTGTCTTGTGTGAGGATCAAGATGCAATAAGGATGGTTCACTCCATGTAATCTCCATCTCCAACTGTTTCTTTTCTCCCCCTAATACTGGGAAAATTGCCTCATTGAAGTGGCAATCGGCAAACCGAGCCGTAAAAACATCGCCGGTTTTAGGCTCAAGATATCTTATAATAGAAGGAGATTCATAGCCGACATATATTCTCAGTCTCCTTTGAGGACCCATCTTTGTACGTTGTGGTGGAGAAATTGGTACATATACCGCACAACTAAAAATTCTAAGATGGGAAATATTTGGTTCTTGACCAAATGCTAATTGTAGAGGGGAGTATTCATGATATGCACTTGGTCTGATGCGAATTAATGCTGCAGCATGTAAAACTGCATGACCCCATACAGAAATAGGAAGCTTTGTTCTCATTATTAATGGTCTAGCAATAAGTTGGAGGCGCTTAATCAGCGACTCAGCCAAACCATTTTGTGTATGTACATGGGCAACAGGATGTTCAACAACTATTCCAATAGACATACAATAATCATTAAACGCCTGAGACGTAAACTCACCAGCATTGTCAAGTCTAACTCTCTTGATTGTATAATCAGGAAATTGTGCCCTTAATCTAATTATCTGAGTAAGAAATCTCGCAAATGCCACATTGCGAGTTGACAATAAACAAACGTGTGACCATCTACTAGAGGCATCTATCAATACCATAAAATATCTAAATAGTCCACATAATGGGTGTATAGGCCCACAGATATCACCTTGGATACGTTCAAGAAATATAGGTGATTCTGTTTTTATTTTAGCTGGTGATGGCCTTGTGATTAATTTCCTAGAGAACAAGCCTCACATGGAATCTTACTAACTTGAAGGATCTTCTGGCCCTTTAATGTATGTCCATGTGAATTCTCAATAATTCTTCGCATCATCATTGAACCAGGATGACCTAAACGATCATGCCACAGAGTTACTGTCTCTGTATCTTCTTTAACTACCATATGTGATTCTATCACATTTATATATGTATAATGCAATCCTGAGGAAAGCTTTGCTAGTTTTTCTAGTATGTACTTCTTACCTGATACATAAGTAGTAAGATACATATACTTCATATTTTCTTCAGTTGCAGACTGAGTATCATATCCATGAAGATATATATCATTAAAACTCAACAAATTTCTTTTGGATTTTGGTGAAAACAAAGCATCTTTTATGAAAAACTTTGTTCCATTTGGCAATATAAAGCTGGCTTTACCAGTCCCTTCAATCAAGTCTACATGACCTAATATTGTATTGATGATTGCCTTTGTTGGTTTTAATTCAGAGAAGTACCTTTTATGTTTGAGAATAGTATGTGTAGTACCGCTATCCGGTATGCAAATCTCTCCACTTTTGGTCTTGACTTCATCATTAGAATAATCCATATCAAGCTTCATGCAAAATAAACAATTTGGTAAGAATAAATTTTGAAACATATTATTATAAGGGAAATATTTTATTCAAAGATAAATTTGAAGATTACAAATAACAAAATATGATAATACATAATCAAATGTCTAATTATCACCAGCGTCATGATGTATTGGAAGATCAACAAAATCATCAGTAAAATCTGAAGCATCAAAATGAGTTGAATCATCTATAGGATCATCATGTTCAGTGAAATTCACTTCTTTCTCTTTTCCTTTCAAGGATGCTTTGTAAAGCTTGCAAAGGTGCTCCGGTGTTCGGCACACTCTAGCCCAGTGTCCTTTGGAGCCACATTTGTAACAGGAATCTTCAGGATTCCGAAGAGAACTTTCACGAACATCTTTTCCTTTCTCATGTCTTTCTATATGATGCTTCTTGTGGATCGCGTTATTCTGTGAAGGGTTGTAAAAACCACTTTGACCGCGTCCACGGCCACGTCCACGGCCACGACCACGACCACGTCCACGGCCACGGCCATAATTATATCCTCGTCCAAAATTTTAGAAAATGCAGCATTTGCTTCTGGAAATGCTGCTGAACCAGTAGGACGGGACTGATGATTTTTTATCAAAAGTTCATTATTTTTCTCTGCCACAAGAAGAGATGAAATTAGTTCAGAATATTTCTTAAAACCACGCAACCTATATTGTTGTTGCAGTGTTATGTTGGATGCATGAAATGTGGAGTAAGTCTTCTCCAACATTTCTTCATCTGTGATATCTACCCCACAGAATTTCAACTGGGATACTATTCTGAACATTGCAGAGTTGTAGTCGCTAACTTTCTTAAAGTCTTGGAAGCGCAAAGCATTCCATTCATCACGAGTGGCAGGGAGTACAACTTCCTTTTGATGATCAAACCTTTCTTTGAGGTTTTTTCCATAAAGCACTTGGGTCTCTAACAGTGAGATATTCACACTTTAGACTTTCATCAAGATGTCTGCGGATAAAGATTGTCGCCTTTGCCTTATCTTGTGACGACGTAGAATTTATTTCTTTAATGGTCTCAGTGAGACCCATTGACTCAAGATGTATCTCAATATCAATAACCCAAGACATATAATTTCTCTCGTGATATCAAGTGGAATGAACTCAAGCTTTGCAAAGTTTGACATGGTGATAACTATAACAAAATATAAAAATAATTAGAATCACAATATTTTTATTTCTCAAAGAAAACTTGCATGTCAACCATAATAGCTACAAGTAGAAGAGGAAAAGTGAACATTAAAATAAAAAAATACGGGTACAATTCACTTGGATCCATGTCTCCAAGAAAAACGATAGAAGTGTTGATGATGATGACGGCAATAAGAAACATCAAAGCTGGACTAAGCATCTTGCGAAAAACTCGAACGCAAAGCTTCTAGAGATGATGAAAATTTTGAGAATGAAGAGAGATTGAGGAGTGGGTTGTGTAGTTTAGAACTCACCTATTTCTAGCCGTTTTATAGCCGTTGGGGTTTTTAGCCGTTTGGGGATATAGCCGTTTGGGGGGAGAGAGAAAAACAATATGGATTTTATATAATTAAATATTGTAATTAAGGAAATGGTAAAATAAATGCATTATAATATATATTTATGAGCTATAATATATGCACGCTACTCTACTTGATGGGTGTTTTGCAGGCATAATTAATAAAGCAATATATGCACGCCACTCTACTTGGTGGGTGTTTTGCAGGCAATAATTATTGAAATAAATATTAGCACACCACGCTACTCGGTAAACCTTTCAGTGGGTGTTTGTCCAGATATAATAGCAGAATAATAAAATATACAATATTAGTAGCTTTTGCACACCACGTTACTCGGTAAACCTTTCAGTGGGTGTTTGTCCAGATATAATAGCAGAATAATAAAATATACAATATTAGTAGCTTGGGGTTTAATCCACGCAAGCATCAAATTAGATGTTAGTAAAGATATCATAATCACATCACTTTACTATAAATAGGTGGCAGAGCCTCCTTTCATTATAGTAATGATGTTATATGAATATAATTAGTATAATAATTCAGTTTTTCGTAATCACATCACATTTCTATAAATAGGTGGCAGAGCCTCCTTTCATTATAGTAGTGGTGTTATACGAATATTATAAGTATAGTAACTTGCCAATTTTACCTTGAGATTGTAGGGGTAGGGGCTGGGACTTGTGATAGGACCTTTCCTTGAGTAGTGGAAGCAGAGGCTCGTGACAGGATCTTTACCTTAGGCTAATGGAGGCAGAGGTTTGACGTGGTAGACTTTTTCCCTGAGCTGACGGAGGTAGAGCCTAGGGACAGACTAGAGTGATCGTGCTGATAACGTATTGTAAAAATTTCGAGAATATAACACCAAGACAGAGAAATCTAGAGACAGAGTAGAAGTAGGAATTCTTATTGATTTCTGAATTTGTGTACATTGAAATGAATCAGGAAGGGCCTATTTATAGGAAAACCTTGAGGGCACTATGCAGTCGCTTGCGTCATCGCTTGCATCAGCGCATAGTAAACCCATTAATGGAGCACAGTGGATTTGATGGGGAATTGACGGGAGTGGGTAGAGGATGTAACATGTGGATAGCCATCCCTTTTTGACTCCTCTTAACACAATTGACTTTCTTGTCTTAATTCTTTTCACCTTAAATGATATCTAAAGTAGATTTGACAATTTTTGGCTCGATTCTCTTGTTTCAAATGATTTTGCGTTAGTTAGCTCTTTCTCTAGCTCTACTTTGAGAATTTTTGATAAATTGGGTGTTTTGAGTCTTTGACCTAGAATTGTGCCACCACCTCCTTAATTGACATAGCAATATGAGATTTGTTCAATCCAATCTCCATGCACGTGCTTTGACCTAGATTAAAACATAAAAAAACACTAATAAGAGTTGTTAGCATAAAAATAGCTTAATAAGTCATCAAATTAAAACACAATTGAGCTAACAATAATGTCAAAAAAAATATGAAAAAAATTTAACTAGTAAGTATCAAGTTTTAAATACTCATTTTTAATCCTTTAAAAATTAATCGTAAATAATCATCAAGTATTAATATTAATACATGTGGAAGAGAATTATTAACATTAGTCATTAATAAAAAATTAGTTACTAATAGTTAACAACTATTAATTATTAAATAATTCATGTATACACAGAGATAGATAGATAGAGGTTTTAGTTCCAATTGAAGGTTCTCATGAAAATTTTGGAATAATTTTGGAGGGTTGAACATTATTTTATATAGTGGAAAAAATGAAAGATTTTTGTTCTTGTTCTAATTATAACTAACACTTAAAAAAAGTTTTAGTTCCAGTTCCAATTAAAATTTCAGTTGATTAACATCTAAAAAGTTCTAATTTTAGTTCCAACGAAAAATTCCAATTGACTAACACCTTAAAAATTATTCTATAAAATGTTCCAGTTCTAAAAAAAAAAATTCTAGTGGTCTAACCCCCTTTATCAGGCTGATTGGGACAACAATGGGGAAAATATTGAAACAAAGTTTTACTTTGGACTATAATTCAATTATCCAACCTCATGCCCTTGCCAGTGAGTCGAGCAATCTTATTAGGCAAGAAATACTATTTAGACTCCACTTCTTGAATCTAATTAGAACTTAAGGATATAATATATGTAACCAATCACTCTATACATTGCTTATAGTTCCCGTATTATATAGGATCTCACATATTACTTTCTCGAGTCGAAATGAAGTTTTGAGAGTGGAGTCACATAGTGTGATCGATTTCTTCTTCTGCTGGCCCCCATCTTACCAAAATTTTTTTTGCTCACCGTGATTTTCGCCACCGCAGTCACCATGTAAAAAATAAAAGCAACTATTATGCGGATTAACAGCCATGAATCAAGAATCAATATCATTTCAAGAATTGAATACGTCATTAAAATACATATACATTAAATCCCCATACCTGAAGCCATTGGAGAAGATTAGATGAAGGTTGAAGAAGACCTTGATTCCTTCCTTTTGATCCTGCAAACCCTAATGCAAATAACCTCTTTTCTCTATCTCCTTTTCCTTGCACAAAACTCTTAGGTTTTCTTTCACTGATGGGTTCTCCAAAAATTATGAGCGATAGTTTTGTATTTCTTTGCAGGAGGAGAAAAGTGGGTCGCACATTTGCAAATAAACCCTTGAAATAATACCATCCATCATGGTACCCTTATATCTCAAAAGTTTATATAAACTATATAAATGTGACTTTAATATGGGCACCCTTAATATCAGTTAACCTTAAATAGGAATCCAACAAATAACCAAGGTTATTGGTCCACCTTTAATGTGAGATTAACATTCTCCCACTTGGACCATTAACCGATTAGGTTAAAACTTTAGAAAACAAATAAAAGAAAAGACTCATTTGTAAATCATTTTTGACTCTATTGGATTCCATACCGAAAAACCTTGACACGTGATCATGAATTTTAAAAACAACAACTGATAAGCCCAAATATGAAATACTGTAATACTGCAATTAGCTTGGACCACCAATGCGAGTCATAGCGGTTATACAACATCCACGTCATACTCCCTTCTATGTACCACAACATTGATAACCCTTACTAATTGAGTCCATAACCATAATGACCCCTGTAATTGTCTTGTAAAGACATTTCCTGTTTAACATACATCCATACAAAATATGTGCACACATAATTGGATAACAGGAAACACAGAAACAACCTTTTATTGCGCAATAATGTCAATTACATAAGTACCAAAATATACATTTACAGATTGTCCAAAAGACCCATTCTAACAATATGTTCCTTAAATGTCTTTGGAGGCAATCCTTTTGTCATTGGATCAGCAACCATTAAAGTGGTACTTATACTTTCAATTGACACTTTCTGTTTCTCAACTCTTTCTCTAACCACCAAGTACTTCAGTTCTATGTGTCTAGAACCATTAGAGTACTTACCATTCTTAGAGAAGAAAACGGCTGCTGTATTGTCACAATATATCTTCAGCGGCCTGGCAATAGAGTCAACTACACCAAGTGCTGAGATAAAATTCTTTAACCATAATGCATGATTTGTGGCCTCAAAACAAGCTATGAACTCAGCCTCCATCGTGGATGAAGTAATGATAGACTGCTTTACACTCTTCCACGAGATTGCCCCACCTGCTAGCAAGAAAATAAATCCTGAGGTAGACTTCCTGCTATCTGGGCAACCACCAAAATCTGAGTCCGAATAGCCGATCACCTCCAACTGATCTGATCTCCTGTATGTGAGCATATGGTCCTTCGTCCCTTGAAGATACCGCATAACCTTCTTAGCCAACTTCCAGTGCTCCATTCCTGGATTGCTCTGGTATCTTCCCAACATCCCAACTGCAAAACTGATATCTGGCCTGGTATAAGTGCTTGCATACATCAAGCTCCCAACAGCTGATGCATACGGAACTTTCTGCATTTGACCCTTTTCTAAGTCATTTCTGGGACACTGGCTCCTACTTAATTTGTCACCCTTCTGAATGGGTGCAGGACTGACTGAACACATTTCCATATGAAATCTTTTCAAGACTCGGTTGATATAACCTTTCTGAGACAGTCCTAGCAATCCTCGAGATCTATCCCTGAAGATCTCTATGCCAATCACATAAGCTGCCTCACCCATATCAACCATCTAAAAGTTCTTGGTAAGATAGCTTTTAGTTTCATACAGCAGACCAATATCACTACTGGCTAACAAGATATCATCCACATACAGAATCAAAAATATAAACTTGCTCCCACTGATCTTTAGATATATACACTGATCAACAGTGTTTTCTGTAAATCCAAAAGATGTAATGGTATCATTAAACTTTATATACCATTGCCTGGAAGCTTGTTTAAGTCCGTATATGGATTTCTTTAATTTGCAAGCCAAGTGTTCTTTACCTTCATTTGCGAACCCTTCAGGTTGCTCCATGTAAATTACCTCATCCAAATCTCCATTTAGAAAAGCAGTTTTCACATCCATTTGATGTAACTCCAAATCATAATGAGCTACAAGTGCCATAATGATTCTAAGAGAGTCCTTCTTTGATACTGGAGAGAAGGTTTCTCTATAATCAATGCCTTCCTTCTGAATGAAACCTTTAGCCACAAGTCTGGCCTTATATCGTTCGATATTGCCTTTAGAGTCGCGCTTGGTCTTAAAGACCCATTTACACCCGACTTTCTTACAATTATCAGGCAATTCAACGAGATCCCAGACTTGGTTTTGGTCCATAGATTTCAACTCATCATTCATAGCATCAATCCATTTACTAGAATCATTGCATTCTATGGCTTGTGAAAATGAAACTGGATCTTTATTTATCCCAATATCATAATCAGATTCCTGTAGATACACCACATAATCATCTGAAATGGCAGATCTTCTTTCCCTTTGAGATCTTCTCAAAGCTGCCGGTTGTGGTGGTTCTACAATATTTTCAATGGCGATATCCTCATGGAGTGGTGAACCAATATCAATATGTTGTTCTGGTATCTCAACTTGATGATCAAGCTGAAGGACAACAATTTCTCTTGAAGGAAAGGTAATTGGGATATTTACCCTTACTACTTCAAGATCTACCTTTCTTGGTTCATCACTCCCACTAAATTCACCATTCTCCAGGAATCTGGCATTACCAGTTTCAACTATTCTTGTACTATGGTTAGGGCAATAAAATTTGTATCCCTTAGACTTATCTGGATAACCAATGAAATACCCAGATATTGTTTTTAAGTCTAATTTCTTTTCTTGTGGATTATATATTCTAACCTCTGCTGGACAACCCCAAACATGTAAATGTCTTAAACTAGGTTTCCTACCAGTCCACAACTCGAAAGGAGTTGTTGGGACTGCCTTACTAGGAACCCTGTTTAAGATATACATAGCAGTCTTTAAGGCTTCATTCCACAATGAAATGGGTACATTAGAGAAGCTCATCATGCTCCTAACCATATCCATAAGTGTTCGATTTCGCCTTTCAGCAACACCATTCTGCTGAGGCGTACCTGGCATGTGTATTGAGCACAAATACCACGCTTTTCTAGAAATTTGGCAAATGGGCCAGGATGTTGTCCTGACTCATCATATCTACCATAAAATTCACCACCTCGATCTGATCTTATGATTTTAACCTTTCTATCTAATTGTCTCTCGACTTCTGTAATGAACACCTCAAGGATGTCAACAGCCTGAGACTTTTCATTAATTAGATACACATAACCATAACGTGACAGATCATCTATAAAGGTAATGAAATATCTCTCTCCCGTAAAATATGGAATTGAGAGTGGTCCGCAAATATCTGTATGAATTATTTCAAGAAGTTCTTTACTTCTTGTGGCACCTTTCTTAGTGTGTTTGGTTTGCTTTCCTTTTATGCAATCCACACACACATCAAAATCAGTGAAGTCTAGGTTATCCAAAATCCCATTCTTCACTAATCTTATTATTCTATCCCTGGAGATATGCCCCAGTCTCCTATGCCACAAGATAGAGGATTTTTCATTTATTAAGCCACGTTTAATACCAACATTCAAATGCAGAGATAATAAAGATTGTGCAAACTCACCATTCAATGAAATTTTATATAAACCATCACATAAAATTCCATGTCCAACCGGAATTGAATTATACATTAAACTGAGTTTTCCACAACTGAATAAAACAGAATATCCAAAAACATCTAATTTGGATATTGACATTAAGTTCCTAGAAATCGAAGGTACATAAAAAGTATTTTCAAGATCCATCTGATGTCCCGTCTCCAAGAGTAGTCGATAAGTACCAACATATTCGACCTCCACTTTGAGACGGTTCCCCATAAAGACGAATCTCTCACTTTCCTTCGGTTTCCGGGTTGTAAGGAATCCCTGCATTGAATTAGTTATGTGAGTTGTGGCTCCAGAGTCAATCCACCAAGTATTAGAAGGTACTTCAGTAAGATTTGATTCATAACATACAAAAGAAAGATTTATACCTTTCTTTTCGAACCAAGCTTTCCTCTTGTTGCAGTCCTTCTTCACATGTCCTTTTCTGCCACAGAAGTAGCATTTGACAGTGAAAACCTTTCCATGACCTTGGCTGCTTTTCCCATGATCATGCCCTTTCTTTGATGGAAATCTCTTACCTCTTTCATATTTACCTTTCTTATGGATACCTCCTTGAGTTACTGCCAATGCTGAGTGATGCCCTTCTTGCCTCAGTCTCACTTCCTCTTGTACACACATACCAGTTAGCTCATTCAAATTCCACTTATCTTTATGAGTGTTGTAGTGAATCTTGAATGGCCCAAACTGAGGAGGAAGTGAGTTGAGGATGAACTGTACGAAGAAGAATTCATCCACTTTCATACCCAGTGATCCTAACTTAGCAGCCTTATCAGTCATATTTAGAATGTGTTGTTGAACTCCTCTATTACCATCATATTTCATGGTGGTAAGTTCAGCCAAAAGGGTGCCAGCTAATGACTTATCTGCAGACTTAAATCGGTCTCTTACAGCAGATAAAAGTTCAGATGCACTAGTAGTATGTGGGAGGGAAGTCTTGATGTTATTGGCTATGGTCATCTTTATGAACATGAGACTGAGTCTATTCGACCTCTCCCAAGCTTTGGCATGGCTAACCTGCTCTGCTGTACTTTCAGCAGTCACTTCATCAGGTTTCTCTACCAAAAGGGCCATGTCTAGGTTCAGGACACCCAGTGTAAACTGTACATGCTCAAACCACTCAGAGAAATTTGTACCATCCAGGGCTGGAATGCTAGTGGCATGAGTGTGAAGGGAAGTAGGGAGGTTTACTGAAACATAATAGGACATTGCTCACATTAGGCCACGAATCAATACAATAACCTTAAATTTAATTAAGATGAACTATTGATATCACTTTGATTTCTCCTTTGGGCGAAACCTAAGCATATCTAGTGTTCACTCTTTAGGTGAGAACTTTTATCACCTACGTAGGTCTAATATAATTTATGTCACTTAGATAGTAAGTCATGTTACCTTTGGGTATCCAATTCCACACCACTAAGTTACATAAATTACACTACCCTACCCCGGTTCATAATTATTTGAAAGAGACTTTCCTTTGGGCCAGTCCTAATCTCCTAACTAGAACCGCCATCGAGAGTATTATTGTCTTTAATGTCACTTACATTGACAAGTCTTTTATGTAGTTGTATATTCATAAGGCTTACTAACATAGGTCACTTTGGCAACTACTAAATCAATAAACCATATGAATACAAAACTAACCAATAATATTCTCTAATCTTTTATTTGAGTAATACTATAATACTTCAATTCTATTACTTGACCAACATCAATCAATATTAACACAATAACTTAAATGTGTAACATACTTTAATGATTGATTATAAACAACCATTAGTCGACTACAAGGAAAGACTAGTCGACTTGGGTCAAGTCAAGTCGACTACACATTTAGGTCTAGTCGACTAGGGCAAGGAAAAGTTAGTCGACTATACCCTATAATTAGTCGACTACAAATTTTATCAGTCGACTACACATATTATTAGTCGACTCCTGTTGGAAGGCAAACTCTCGGTTAAATATTAGTCGACTTGGCAAAAATGATTAGTCGACTATACACTTTACTAGTCGACTAATCAAAAATATAAGTCGACTCCTGTTAGAAACAGAGAGTTCTCAACTTTCGGGAAAATAAATTAGTCAACTATAACATATGATTAGTCGACTAATAGTCGACGAAACAGTTATCATATGGCAGTTTCTGTTCCAATGACTTAATAAAAAATTAGGGAAAATTAGGGTTTCTTAATCCTAAATTTTGATCCCTATTAATTGCATAATTAGAGGAGTATGAACATGATATTAGGGTTATGTAATCCTCTATTAATTCCACAATTAAAAGATCAAAAATTTGATTTTATGAAACATTAATCAAAACCCTAATTCACCATAATCTTTAATCCAAGATGTATTGATTCTTAACACGGCTCTGATACCAAATGTAAGAAATAAAAGCAACTATTATGCGGATTAACAGCCATGAATCAAGAATCAATATCATCTCAAGAATTGAATACGTCATTAAAATACATATACATTAAATCCCCATACCTGAAGCCATTGGAGAAGATTAGATGAAGGTTGAAGAAGACCTTGATTCCTTCCTTTTGATCCTGCAAACCCTAATGCAAATAACCTCTTTTCTCTATCTCCTTTTCCTTGCACAAAACTCTTAGGTTTTCTTTCACTGATGGGTTCTCCAAAAATTATGAGCGATAGTTTTGTATTTCTTTGCAGGAGGAGAAAAGTGGGTCGCACATTTGCAAATAAACCCTTGAAATAATACCATCTATCATGGTACCCTTATATCTCAAAAGTTTATATAAACTATATAAAATGTGACTTTAATATAGGCACCCTTAATATCAGTTAACCTTAATTAGGAATCCAACAAATAACCAAGGTTATTGGTCCACCTTTAATGTGAGATTAACACACCACACTCAGCTGGACATAGGCTGAGTTTTGCTGAACCACTTTATTATATCGCAGTCCTTATAAAATACAATTTTTCTGAGTCAATCCTCACAGAAGACTGCGATCATAAGTCACAATCTTCATATCAACATTGTCATCATCAACAGACCCCCGTTCACTGACATCAAATGATCCCTAATGTTTTTCAGATCTAAACACAAACAAAACTCATTGCGAGCACGAACAATCGAAATCAGCAAAAGGTCCATTCAAAAAAAATTCCACAGGTTCCACCCCCGACCATGGGAGGGGATCCCCGCCCCCTTCCAACCCTCACAACGACCGACCACGAAGGTCGACCCGCGAATAACTCCGCATCAGGGTCAAGGTTGAAGGAAGAGCAATGTCGAGGGTGATGAAGAAGAGTAAAAGAGAAAATAAAAATATATAAAGAAGTAATGGTTGAGAGGAATTAGTTATGCTGAGTGGATGAGGCTGTAGCGAACAAAATTATGAAGCTGAGTTTTTTTCCTAATTATGAGTGAAGTAAGTGACTGTAGTAAAATTTTCCTTATTTTTTTTATTTTTCTTCTTATTTTGACAGTTTCTCAATATTTTTTGTGAGTTTATGCTTAAATCAATTATGTAGTTCCTAGAGTTTTTTATATAATAAAATGGTAGAAGCGCTTTAGACATCTGTAATTAAGTTTATATTAAGAAGTTCAATTGTGTGATCAATTATAGTCGTCGTTATATCAGAGTGAACAACATATTAACTTCGAAAAGATTGGAAAGGCACTTTCGGAGGAAAGAAAAGAAAAATTCATGCAAATATGAAAGATAAAGTCTAAGAGAGGTTAGATAAAGTAGCCTTAACCATAGTACAGATATGTTATAAGTTCTGAATAAATTTTTTCGTATGAAGTTGGCCACTTCGTTATGGAACAGAGTTCTGTTGGGAAATACGAAGAATTAAATGTGAATCTTTGAGTTGAATTACGGCGAGATCCATTGATAGAATCAATTGGATAATGGTTGGAGTGTGTTCTATTTCCATGGGGATGAACGTGGTATAATCACATGTTCAATTCCGGCTTCGAATGAATGAAATATTTAAGTCTAAAGTTTGCCTAATTCAAAAGCCAAAGGAGACTAAAGATAGCTAAAAACATTTAATCCCACATTGGATAAGGGATGGAAGTTTGAAGTGTTTAAATAGAGAAATATGGGAACAAAGGGTGTGCCCTTTGGGTACTTGGAGTTTTTGCGCGATTAAAAGTAAACCATGCCCGTGCGCGCGCCGCCGCTGGCGGCGGCCGGCCGGTGTCGGAGCTCGGGTTCGGGTTCCCTACCCGGTCCGGTTCTTTTTGAACCGGGCGTCACGGGTACGGTGTTACAGCGGATCGCATCCACTCCATCTGGACCAGTGCAACGGCTGAAAGGAAAACGCACGCGAAATGTTGCAACGGTCTGTGCGGTTTCTGTCTGGAACGATCCGTTGCAACAGTTCAGACCGAACCGTTGCAACCGTTCGGACTCTAAATATTCTTCTACCCTTTCCGGAGCACTATAAATAGCGCTCATTTCTTTCATTTTAAAACACACAACGAGAAAGAGCATCTCTCTTTCCCTTCTTCTGCAACTCGGATTCCAAAGTGAAGAAGTAACTCAAATTCTGAAGCAAGATTTGTTCTAAAAGAAGGCTTAGAAAATTCAACAGACTCTTCAATAGAATTGTTGTCTGAATCTGAGACTTCCAAAGAAGAATATCCTTCTATCTCCTCCCTTTCTCTACAGTGGGTGTTCCTCCAAAGTAAGGACAAATATTCTCTCTGAGATTTGTCTTGGTCCTGCTGCAAAGAAGAATATCCTTCTATCTCCCCCCTTTCTCTACAGTGGATGTTCCTCCAAAGTAAGGACAAATATTCTCCCTGAGATTTGTCTTGGTCCTGCTGCATTGATGATCCTGTGAAAGTACTGGTTAACAATGGTTCGACCGTACGGTGATTTGGTAGTGCTATCCAAATACCGTGAAGGAGTGTTGTATTTTAGGAGACTAGCTTCCAGTAACCCGTTAGCACTGTAGCCGGGGACGTAATTGTCTTAAGGAGATTTGCTATAAGCGTACCTCACTCTAAGTATTATATAAGTGGATTAATATTCTTTATACAGGGGTTATACTGATATACAGTATATTGAGACTGACTTATATCAGTCTAATTGGTGTTTTACCAAGGAAGGTAATTGAAAGGTGGTTCTGTAATTAAGGAACATTCTATTGAACGGAAAACCTCCCACCTGATATTCACCGACCTGGCCAATTAGATCGGTAACATTGATTAGTTGTCAGATTGATTCCTAAAATTTTAACAATCTTAAGACAATTATGATTGAAGTTACTTACTTCTGTTCTGCTTGAAATTATAGAAAATGTCTGACACTAATCAAGACAGTTTAAGTAAGGCACCAAATATGCAGATTTAAACTTTGATGTCTGCTCCACTTTCTAATCCAAAGCCAGAGAAGTCAGAAAAATTCGATGGCACAGAATTCAAGAAGTGGCAACATGCTCTTCTACTTGACCACTCTGCGTTTGGCTAAATTCCTGTAAGAGGATCTACTAGAACCCGTAACTGATTGGGACTCGGTCCTTGCAGTCGATGCATAGACGCAAGGTGACTTCCTTAGCCGAAACTATAGTTTAAATGGGTTGGATGACTCTCTTTACAATGTCTACAGTCCAATCACAACAGCAAAAAAGTTATGAGCCAGTTTTGATAAGAAGTACAAAACTAAGGATACCGGTACCAAGAAGTTCATCGTAGGACGATTTCTGAAGTATAAGATGGTGGACAACAAAACTGTGATCAGTCAGGTGCAAGGGTTCCAACTTATCTTACACGAGATGGAGGCTGAAGGTGAATCTACCTACTACTATTATGGAGAAACTCTCATTTGAGAGGAGATATTTCAAGAACTACCTAAAGCACAAGCGTAAGGAGCTGAAGTTGGAAGATCTCATTGTGAGGCTTTGATTTGAGGAGGACAATCGTAAGTTCGAGAAAAGGAGCAATAAGAACTCCTATGAAGTCAAGACCAATGTGATTGAAGACTCAAAGGGGAAAGCGTCTACTTCTAAAGGTTTAAAGCGGAAGAAGACTGTCCAAGGGTACAAAGGTAAAGTCCAAGAAAGTAAGAACATGCACTTCAAGGGAACTTACTATATCTGCAACAAAGAGAGACATAAGGCAAATGAATGTCGCAGCTGTCTCTAAAAGAACAAGAAGAACCATCCACATGCAAACCTGACCGACCATGCGTCGCCAAGCCTTTCAGCTGTGGTGTCAGAAGTGAATCTGACGACCAACAATAAGGACACTGGGGCTACTCGGCACATCTGCTCTGAGAAATTATTATTCCTAAATATTAAAAACTAAAAAAAGATGAGCAACTCTTCATGAGAAACTTAGCCGTCTCCAAAATTGAGGAAAAAGGAAATGTCATCCTGAGGTGGACATCTGGGAAAGAGCTTACTCTGAACGATGTGCTACATGTTCTAGATATCCGCAAGAATCTGATCTCTAGATCAATACTTAGTAAGAAAGGATTTAGAATGATTTTTGATTCAGATAAATTTGAACTTACTAAGGGTGAGATGTATGTGGGAAAGGGTTATCTTGTTGATGGCCTTTTTAAAGCCAATGTTACAGTGGTGGACAAGAAGTTTGTGTATTTGTACCCTAAGCTTATAAATAAAGAAAAGTCTTCTGTTTTATTTGCTTGAGTCTCCTATTTTATGACATGCTAGATTAGGGCATGTAAATTATAAGTCTTTAAAATACTTGTCTAATCTAGGATATATTTCTAAATTCAACTTGGAGGAAATTCGCAAATGTGAGATTTGTGTTGAGGCCAAGTTCGCGAAAAATTCATTTCACTAAATTAATTGAAATACAGAATCTTTAAGGTTAATTCATAGTGATTTGTATGACTTTAAGTTTACGCCAACTAGAGGCGGGAAAAAATATTTCATTACTTTTATTGATGACTGTACAAGATACTGTTATGTGTATCTTTTAAACAGTAAGGATGAGGTAATGAATATGTTTATAATATATAAATCTGAAGTCAAGAATCAACTGAACAAGAATATCAAGATTCTAAAATCCGACCGAGGCAGAGAATATGAATCAAATGATTTTAGTGAGTTATTTGCTAAATTTCGTATAATCCATCAAACTACAGCACTATATACTCCTTAGCAAAATGGAATTGCTGAACGAAAGAACAAAATTTTGAAGGAGATGGTCTATTCATGCTCGTAAGTTCTGGAGCTCAGCAGAATTATGGGAGGAAACTCTGTTAATTGCAAATTATATTCTAAATAGAGTACCCCACAAGAAACTTGATCTTTTACCATTTGAGTTATGACATGGAAGGACGCCTTCCTACCATTAACTCAAAATGTGAGGGTATCTTGCAAAGGTACTAGCACCATTGTCTAAAAAGACTAAGTTGGGAGAAAGAATAATGGACCGCATATTCATAAGTTATGCCTTGAATAGTAGTGCCTATAGATTTCTTGTTCATAAATCAAAAATACCAGATATTCATGTAAACATGATTATCGAATCTAGAGATGCTGTATTTTTTTAAGACATCTTTCAAACGGGAAACATATAAGACTTTTGGAAAAGAACACATGAGATGGTGTTCAGGGACAAAAGCCCCAAGAAACCGATTGTTAATATGAAAATTGAACTAAGAAGAAGTCAGAGATCTAGAATCTCAAAATCTTTTGGTCCATATTTTATAGCATGTGATATTGAAAGTGAGCCTCAAACATTTAAAGAGGCAATGTCTACCCCAGAAGTACAAATGTGAAAAGAACTATAATCTGCGAAATAGAATCCATACTAAGTAATCATATTTGGGAATTAGTAAATTTGCCTCCTGGTAGTAAGACAATTGGGAGTAAGTGAATTTTCAAAAGAAAATTAAAATCCGATTGATCTATCGATAAGTATAAGGTTAGATTAGTAGTCAAGGGTTATCGACAAAAGAAAGGACTTGACTACTTCGATACTTATTCATCAGTAACAAGAATAACCTCCATTCTGATGTTAATTGCAATTGCAGTATTGCATGACTTAGATATCCATCAAATGGATGTCAAGACTGTATTCTTAAACGGTGAATTAAATGAAAAAATATATATGAAGCGACCTGAAGGATTTATGGTCAAGGGCCAAGACTACAAAGTGTGTAAATTGGTAAAATCCTTATACGGTCTAAAGCAGGCTCCAAAATAATGGCATGAGAAATTTGATAGTGTCATAATCAAATATTAATTCACTATCAATAAATGCAATAAGTGTGTTTACATTAAAACAGTTGAAAATGCATGTATTATTGTTTATCTTTATGTAGAAGACATGTTGATACTTTAGACTAATATTGAAATTATTAAGTCCACTAAAAAAATATTATCCAACAATTTTGACATGAAGAATTTGGGGGTTGCTGAAGTAATTTTAGGAATTAAAATCACAAGAACACCAGATAGAATCAATCTATCTCAATCTCACTACGTGAATAAGTTGATAGAAAGATTCAAGGATCATGGGATAAAGGAGAATACAAATTCTTTTCTCCCACACATCCACCTTCGTAAGAATACAGGAACTGGAGTACGCCAGTTGGAGTATTATCAGATTATCAGAAGTTTAATGTATTTAATGAATTGTACTAGACCCGATATTGCTTACGCTGTAAGCAAGTTAAACACTAGTAACTCTAGTGATGATCATTGGACCGCTCTACTACGAGTATTAGGTTACGTATCACATATCAAGGAATATACCTTGAGATATGGACAATGTCCACTTGTACTTGAAGGATACAATGATGCTAATTGGATTGCAGATTCTGGAAATCAAAATCAACTAGCGGATGCGTATTTACTCTAGGAGGAGCAGCGGTATCTTGAAAATCTTCCAAACAAACATGTATTGCCCGTTTCGCTACGGAATCAGAATTCATAGCCAAGGCCGGAGAAGAAGTAGAATGGCTTCGATAATTTTTGAAAGATATACCATTATGGCCAAAACTAGTGCCCACTATATGCATTCATTGCGATAATCAAGCAGTTATATCTAGGGCACAAAATTTTATATATAACGGTAAGTCTAGACATATTCATTGTAGACATAATACCATTAAGCAGTTGCTCTCAAACGGAATTATCTCTATTGACTTTGTCTCGTCAAAAGATAATTTAGATCCATTTACCAAATGTTTAAGTTGAGAGCGTATAAACTGCACATCGAGGGGAATGGGTCTAAAAGCTTAATCTAACCGAGTCAACTTAATGAAACCTCACTTAGCGACTGGAGATCCCACAGACTAAGTTCAAGAGGAAAAACTAGTTATGATTGACTGAGCAAGTAAGCACTTAGGAGCTTGACTCCAATCCATTCCTAAGGTGCACAAAAGTGCTTTCTACAAGTGGATTAAGGATAAGCTTAATGCTTTTAATGATGCATATATCTTGTTATTAAAACAAGTGGAGTAAAGTAGACTACTCTTAATAGGACAATCACCTATATGAGTATAGAGCTGGGTTGGCTCTTTGGGAATCTTTATGGAGGCTGTTATTCCCTAAAGATACTCTCTGAAACTAAGAATGTCCAGGTACAAAATGGACACAACCGAGAATCAAAGTTAATTTGAAAAGTTAGTATGTGAAGCTTGTTGACTTGGTTTACACTAACGGCTAACATTTCAAGACTTAGTTCACTGATTAGCCAGTAAGTCTGATAAATCTTCGTTATGAAAGGCTCAAGACCTAGTTCACCTATCCTGATGCAGTTTCTTTTCTAAAGTACCTTTCACTATAGAGTCAGTTTCTTTATGTGTCAATTCCTTGAATCTCTATTCTTTGTGGAGGATTGCTGGGAAATATGAAGAATTAAATGTGAATATTTGAGTTGAATTACGGTGAGATCCGTTGATAGAATCAATTGGATAATGGTTGGAGTGTGTTCACCTTCCATTGGGGATGAACGTGGTATATTCACATATTTAATTCCGACTTCGAATGAATGAGATATTCAAGTCTAAAGTTTGCCTAATTCAAAAGCCAAAGGGGACTAAAGGTAACTAAAAGCATTTAGTCCCAAATTGGACATGGGATGAAAGTTTGAAGTGTTTAAATAGAGAAAAATGGGAACAAAGCGTGTGCCCTTTGGGCACTTGGAGTTTTCGCGCGCGATTAGGGGGAAACCATGCCCGCGAGCCGCCGCCAGGTGCTGGTGCCGAAGCCCGAGTTCGGGTTTGGGTTTAGGTTCGAGTTCGGTAATCCGACCCGGTCTAGTTCTTTTGAACCGGGCCTTACGGGTACGGTGTTACAGTGGATCGCGCCCGCTCCGCTATCGGACCCGTGCAACGGCTGAAAGGAAACCGCACACGAACCGTTGCAGCGGTCTGTTCGGTTCCTGTCTGGAACAATCCATTGCAACGGTTCAGACCGAACCGTTGCTACCATTCGGACTCCAATTTGTGCCTCTGCCCTTTCCAGAGCGCTATAAATAGCGCTCATTTCTTTCATTTTAAAAACACAGTAACAGAGCGCATCTCTCTCTCCCTTCTTCTATAACTCGAGTTCTGAATACTCTGTAACTTAGATTCTGAAGCGAAAAAGTAACTCGAATTCTGAAGCAAGATTCGTTCTGAAAGAACACTCAAAAAATTCAACAGATTCTTTAATAGAATTGTTGTCTGAATCTGTGACTTCCAAAGAAGAATATTCTTCTATCTCTCTCCTCTCTACAGTAGGTGTTCCTCCAAAGTAAAGACAAATATTCTTCCTGAGATTTGTCTTGCTCCTGCTGCATTGATAATCCTGTGAAGGTTCTGGTTAATTACGGTTCGACTGTACGGTGATTTGGTAGTACTATTCAAATACCGTGAAGGAGTGTTGTATCTTAGGAGATCAGCGTCCAGTAACCCGTTAGCACTGTAGCGGGGGACATAATTATCTTAAGGAGATTCGCTATAAGCGTACCTCACTCCAAGTACTGTATAAGTGAATTAATATTCTTTATACAGGGGTTATACTGATATACAGTATGTTGAGACTGACTTATACCAGTTTAAATGATGTTTAACTAAGGAAGGTAATTGAAATGTGGTTCTGTAATTAAAGAATGTTCTATTGAACGAAAAACCTCCCACCTGATATTCACCGACCTGACCAATTAGATCGGTGACATTGATTAGTTGTCAGATTGATTCCTAAAATTTTAACAGTTTCAAGACAACTAAAGTTTGAAGCAATATCTCTTTCTTAGAATATGAACTTTTTTATACGTGGTTATAATGGAATTTCTCTTTTAAAAAAAAAAACGAGTATGATATATTGGTATTTTTATCAATAAAATATTAAATCTATAAATTGTTGGCTATGGGAGAAAATAAATTGGTAAAAAAATTAAATTTTCAAAATTGAAATTGTTGGCCATGGGAGAAAATAAAATTGGTAAAAATAAAAAAATTAAATTTCAAAATTGAAATTGTTGGGTATGGGAGAAAATAAAAAATTTAAATTGCTGGCTATGGGGTTCGAACCCATGCGCAGTAAACTGCAGAAGATCTTAAGTCTTCCCCCTTAGACCACTCGGGCAAACCAGCTGTTAAACAATGAGCCTAATATATTTTTAATGAACATTATATCTTAAATTCTCAGTCCAAATTTAAGTATGCGCCTGGCCTTTCGATTGATCGGGCTTTAACTGGGCTCAGTTGACCTTGCACAGTGTGTGCGCGTGTGGGTGGGCGTCAAGGGCTGGTCGGTTTTAAAAATCAGTTTGATCGACGCCCACTGGACCAATTTTCAATTATATTTCGCTCCTCTCCAAATTTAGAGGCATTGTTATTTTCTTATCAAGTGAGGCTTTGCTCACTGTCTCCCAAAAAGGTGAGAGCGGATTACGGGGAGTCTCAGATTCAAGTCCCAGCTATATTTTAAGCACCGAAAACTTTCGTCATTGTCACAAAATACCTCTTCTATAAGTGGGATGAACTAAAAATGGAAAATAAATAGAGCTTTTGATGTAATACGATACCGGCGAAAAAGAGAAAATAAAAGAAAAATAGTTTGAAACTTCACTAGTACTGCAATGAGAGGATAATTACGGCAACAAAAGTGGGATTTTAAAATAGAAAATTTTAGAGGATGATCAGAGAATCTATAACATTATTTGGTATTAAGAGTTGGGGCTTTTCATAAGTTTTTATTTTCTTGAAATTGGAAAATTTTATCAACACTCTTGACACTGCCTTTTAAAATTGAGTAGAAATTCTTTGTCCCAATTAAACAATCATTGAACTCCTCTTAGATAGTAGGTATTTTCTTTCTATTATTCTTTTCAGGAATAACTCTCTTTGGACTGTCACTGAGTAGCTCACTAGTAAAAAGTAAGAATGAGTTGTGGGCAGTCTGAGTTTCAAGTGCATTTACGACCAATGCTAAAAAAATCCTTTAGATTTAGAAGATGATACCAAATACATCGTGTATCGGGGTTCCATGGGCCTAGGTGTTGAATTTTCCCACGAATCATCAAAAGCCAGCCCAATGTCATGCTGGATCGGAATTTCATAAAACTAGAAGGGCCCAATGCTGTGTTTTTTTAGAGAAACGAAACAATTTTTTAAGAGTCTTCTTCCTGATTTCTTCATATCTTGGAATCCTGATTCTTTGACTACTCCTTAGCTATTTTGGGCTGGGTGTAGCTCTTTTCAAGTAAAAAGTTAGGAAAGATCATGGTTTCTAACTATAAGAGAGATTGTATTAGTTGTATTCAAACTGAATCATCCTAAAGACCTTAATTATTAGGTAGCTCATGTAAGGATTTGGGGTACCATCCTAAAAAAGCTAGTCTTCTAAGTAGAGTTGCATTATATACTCAAGATCATCTTAGCCTGCAAGCTCATTTTTCTTCACACCTGGAAGATCATATGCTCCATCGAGATCACAAATTGCAACTTCCTGCATAGCTGTCAAATCCTCAAGAGCCGAATTAGCTCTACAGGGCCTATTTCACCTTTTGCGCCCATTTGGGGGTCGAGCTCGAGCATCACCTCCCCACACTACTAAGTTCGGGGCATGACTCTGATACTATTTGCAAGGACTTGGGGCATCATCTTAGGTGGAGTTGCCTAAATCCTTATATACTCAAGACCATCCCCACATCTATCCCACGTGGGACTATTTGTTCAACATTCAACTCAATACATCAAGTCCATTCATCTTTTTATTTTAGTGAAAGGATGTACCTAAACCCTAAAGCAAACTCGACACAGATCCATGCATGCATGTTTCTTGAATACAGGCAAGTTCATGCATCTATCTACGTGTCCCTTTCCCCTTTATTTCTCTTGATGTGAAACTTCGGCATACATAGTATCTCTCCCTTCACTTGACTTCGAAATATTGCATCCATCCGATCCTACACCATGGAAGATATTGTCCCATGCATACAATACACTCCCATGTTGCAAGAGTCAATCCCTCACATGTACGTTCTGTACGGGCTTGGACCACCAATATATATAAATATCACCATTTGATGTTGCCTCAAACTTAGGAAAATTGATGCCACATATCAAAAAATACACACTTGCATGATGCATTGCATCTTGTTGAAACAAGGCCATACATTTTTCTAATGTGGAGAGAGAGAGAGAGAGAGAGAGAGAGGGAGAGAGATGCAGAAGGGGACATGGCCATATGCAGTCCACATGGGGCAGGCTCCCCTCTCATATGGGGGTGGCTTGGCTTCATGTGTGCGTAGTTTGTACATATTATGTATACAAATTTGAAATAAACTGCCCCCTTCATCAAAATACGTACTATAACAAGCCAAGCAATGGGATTTCTACTCTCATTTATATGCATATAAAACCAATGAAGACAGTAGCCCACTCTGGACAAGAATAGATTGAGATGTTTGGAGTTTAGTGTGTGCACAAAGGTGGATAAGAAATTTTTGAATCTAGCAACAGGATCCATGCATTGGATGTCAACTGACACGTACATAAATTAGGGACAAAGGGCTGACTCTGTAAGGGACACGTCCAATATTTCATACTGTACAAGTAATTGTTGCCTCGCCAATGTACATTAGAAAATGATCAAGTTGATGAATGATGTGAAATCAGACTGGAGAGGGATTCGAGGAGAATGTACAATACATGTGACATAAGCTCATAGATCTTACAAGAAAATTTTGCATTGAGTTTGTCCACCCCCATGATCAATCAATCATAGCTCGAAATATCCAGGCCAAAAGTTGTACACACCATTGACCATTTGCAATCAGCTGATCACACAGCAGAAATGTCACAATAATAAATCAATGATTGATCTGTTGGTCTGTAAACAACATATGTGAAAATTAGGAAGAATTAATATAGATAGCATATATGAGTGATTACTCTTACTCAATAATTATGATATATATGGACCCAACAAAGGGGTGACATTATAATTAAGTTGGAGAGAACATGATAACAACGCGTTAACAACAGTGTTTTTGCTCTCTAGTTCAAGACCTTATTGTTCCCTGAACCCTAGAGAACTCTCCATGTCCTTGAGAAACTTTTTGCTCGTCACGTTCGAAAGCTCACTTCGAGCGCGGTGAGCCGTTGGTTTGAATGACCCCATCGGTTGAATTATTTTGATCACCGTGAGCACAGTGAGCCGTAGGATTATGATGACCCCCACACCATTAACCTACGGCTCACCAACGCTCGCGGTGAGCAAAAAATTTCTCCATGTCCTTGTTTATTGGTGGCTGTCGGTGAGATCGTTGAAGGGCCCACGTGAGGCTTTCCAAACCCCAGAAATCTTCTTTCTCGTTAGCAAGAATCTCGCGCCATGCACGTTATGCGTTCTTCCTTTTTGTAAAGTAGAGGTTAGCCGTAGCCCTTTTTATTATAACCTGCTCACCTTCAATTGCCGTATTAGTTGTGGGAGGGGCATTTTGGGTCTGGGATCTCAGACGCAGTAATCAATGAAAACTTGCAAGTACAAGTAAAACTACTGAAAATTATTTTTTTTTAACTGATAAAAATTAGCATACTGATTTTTTCTTTCTTTCTTTCTTTCCTTTTTTTTTAAGTCAAAAGCAGGCAATCATCATCCTGTTTCATTGGGCGCGTTTGGGTTCATGGAAGTGTGAGAAAAATAGGAAGCGTGAAGTGAGAATGAGAAATGTAAAAGTGTAGTGAGAAATTTAGATTTGTGAAAATAATTTTTTTAATATTTAATTTTAATGTGAAAGTGTAAGTGAAAAAATATATTGTGTTTTTCGGTATTTGATTAGTAATGTGAAAGTAAAAGTGAAAACGTTGATCACAAAATTGATCATAAAATAATATTAAATTAAAAAATAATTCTAAAGTGACATTTTATAATTATAATTGGACTGCACGTGAGATTTACATGATATCAAAATTAACTGTTTTGAGGTACAATTTATTACAAATGAAATTTACATGACTACAAAAATTAACTGTAGTATTCTAAAAGTCAGAAAATGACAGTGTAAAAGAGAGGTATAAAAGAGGGGAAAAAAAAAAAAGAAATTTTCTCATTTCTTATTTCCGTTTCAAAACAAACAAGAAATGTGCTTGAGTCTACCCGAAAATTACTATGTATTTTGAAATGAATTATGGTCATCTATATATAATCGTTTGATTTTGATTAATTAGCAAGCCGGTCCTCTGATTTTTGTTGGTGAGGAAACCCTAAATATCTATCATTAAGAAGTTTATAAAATTAATCTAGCATTTGCAGCTAATTAGTTTTAATTAGAGTTAGGAAAAGCTCCAAGGAAAGGACAGCGAGAACTGAGTCGGATTAAATAAAATAGTAGATAAATTATGTAAATTAAAATAAAAGCAATACTTTAATAAGTGATTAAAATTTTGATCTCATTGAAGACCTCATATAAGTTAAGGGAGACGGATGGGTACGGATGTTTCCACCCCAAAAAATGAGGAAGGCATCACACAAATTATTACTATTGTGTCATTATTTTTTTTGACATTTTCATTCTAAATGAAAAGTCTAAAATATTTTTTTCTTCTTCCTCCTCCTCCTCCTCCCTCCTCTCCCCCGCTCCCCCTCCCCTCTTTTGCTATCCCCCCCACCCCCTCCCCCCCCCCCCCCCCACCACCCCCACCACAAAAAAACCCCAAAACCCCCGGGGACGAACATGCTAGATCTCTTGGTCAACCCAGGGGGGAGGGGAGGGGTTGGGGGGCTAGGGTTGGGGAGGGGAAGGAGGGGGGAGGCCGGGGAGGGAAAGAGGAGGGGGAGCGAGGGAGGGAGGAAAAGAAAGGGAGGGTTGGGGGAGAAGGGGCCACAGCTGAGGAAAAGACAGATACAGAGGGGCTCTGGCGCGAAGACAGGAGAGAAAGAAGAAAATATTTTGATATTTTTGAAGGGAAAAAAAAAAGAGAGAGAGAGAGAGAGTGACTTCAACATTGTGTGCCATCATCAATTTTCAGGGTGGAAATATCCGCTCCCGACATGGATACTCAAACTTTTGAACGAAGCTCAAGGTAACCGCACCTCTTGAAAAGACAACCATTCTGTCAGTATGTGCTACTCACAAGTTTTATTGTCAAATCAAAGATTATTAGGACCATGCATTTGATTCGTAATTTGTCTGATGCTTTATTATTTTGCAAGAACAAGAGTTACTTTGCAAGACACAAACGCTTATACATTATTATGAAAAATCTCCAGGCATTTCTGAAAAATTCTACCAGACTAACATTTCTTTTCTTCCACGTTAAATTTTGGCAACAATTACTTAAAATAGGATACTAATTTGTAACCGTCTCAGCTTACAGTAGCCAGATTATCTTAAATATTTTTAAAATAGTTAAAATATCAGCAACATTTCTTATATAATTGGGAGTCTGCTCTGATACATCACCAAATAATTTCTATTTGATATCACCTACTTAAAATTTTCAATTTTGATTTCATCTATCCAGCCATAAACCAAACATAATTTCTCAAGTGCTCTTGACTCTAAACATACCTACATCAACTGTCTCAAGAACATAAATCCAACCCAAGTTCTAATTACCATATACATAATATACATTTCAAGTTCATTTCAGAATTCATAGCATATACTAGCACACAATTTCATACATAAAGTTCCAAAAGTATATATACATAAAGGAAAAACATTTCAAAAGGGCAAGTTCAATCTTTCCTCCATTTGTCTATCCAATCACGGGCTCTAAGCGGGTCCTTTACCTTTATTAAGACCTGAAGAGCGATTAACACAATGGGGTAAGCTCGACGACTCATAGAGTAAAAAAATTAAATTCAAATAGTAATTTACACATAATACATATACATGCATGCTTTTAAATTAATCAAGTAGGAAAATCAAGGCATTAAGATTTATACCAAGCACACTCCAACATTAATGATAACAATACTCCCTTCGGTCACCTCTTGTTTCACCCGGTCTCTTTCTTTGATATTTTAAATAATAATAAAAATAGTAACAACACTCCAGTAATGCTCCCAGACTTAATCACTGAATTACCATAATCATAGGCAATTACTCTTAATCAATTTGATAATCTCTGAAAATTTCGTTACATCTTCTCTATAATACGAAGTCTGCCATGATACAAAATCTCAGGTTTCAGCTAACATCAGCCTACTTATTAATCTCCAAAATTTCAACCATAAAAATTTAACTCAAAGTTAATAAAATAAACATAAACTCGAGAGTACTCCTTTCGGATTAACTTATATAGAATCGACTATCTGATCAACTCAATAACATCAATTATACATATACATATTCGAAATCACTTAGATGAGGATGAATAAGTGATGGATAGAAACTATGATGAATAATGCAGTATTGGAATAACTAATGCTATCAAGCTGTACAATGAGCAAAGAAGCAATCCACACAATCTAAAAAATGAATCACAAGATATATCTAGCATATGATGACTAAGACTATATAGAAGCATGCAAGATATTAGAAGAGTGAGTTGAGCAGAAAAATAGAGAGAAGGCAATCGAAAATATAAGAATATATTTCGGGATTTGAGCCACTGCTCTACGTCCCCGCTTTCACCGCAATGAAGGATTTTCACTATTCTTTGATCCTGCAAGATCACCAATAATACTCGTTACCGCAAGAACAACCGGACCCGCAAGTCCTCTCACTCGGTGCCGCAATACTTACAATCACGAACCCGCTAACTCATTTGAGGCCGCAACCTCTACAACTCTGGAATACAAGAACAATGCAATTCTATTATCAATGTGGATTTGAAGCTCAGAGATTGTGTATGTGAGTAAAGCGTATTTGGACTAAAGATACAAAACCTGAAAAATTTGTATTTGGAATTTTGGCTCAAAGTTGATTTTTTTTGAAAATCTTTACTAAAACTCTTAGAAATTTTGAACAAAATACTTCATTAATCACAGTACCCCTATTTATAAAGGGTCAAAACAAAAGAGAGAAGTTCAAAATAGTCGTTACTGATTAACCCAGAAAAGAAATTAAAAATATAGCCGTTAGGAGTTAATCAGGCTTTAACAGGCTTGTCAGTCGACCGGTTGGTCAACTTACACCGGCCATATTTCTAACTGTTGGGGATAGCGGTCGACCGGGCGGTCGACCGAATCCAATAGAGAACTTTAATGTCTTACTTGATCGATCCGTCAGTCAACCGATGTTGACAAACAAAGAACATAGCCCTTACACATGCTCGATTGGACGGTCGACTGACGTGCACAAGCTGTACTTGTGCATTTTTGTGTAAAACTATTTGACCGTTCGGTCTACCGATAGAGCAAACAACTCTACAAGTCGGTCGACCGGATGGTCTACTGATAAAGGATCAAAGCTGATATAATAAAATATTTTGAAACACACTTTGATTTTTCACTAAAACATTTTGAAATCTCTTTACAGACAAAGTTCATGTATATCTTTGAGACTCAAATATGTGTGATCTTAGATCAACACGAAGAAGATAGTTTTGAACTAGTTTTTGTAAATATTAAAATTTCTTTTCAGATATTCTTTTCAAAAATCATAAATCAAAAATACCATTTTGAAAATGATCTAAACTATCAAAATCCTTTTCAAGAATTTAGAAACAAAAGACATTAAATCTCTTGAGCAATTCAAACCTCTAAAATTGGTTTTGACAAATTTAAATCTTACAGTGTTTAATAAAAAAAATAATTTCTTCTAAATTATTTGAATCTTGCAACTCTCTTGATCTCTTGAACTTTTGACTCCAATCTTAAGTTCTATGTGTGTTCTTAATGATTGAACTCTTGATTAGTTTGTTGTAAGTTTCAAAACTTGTGAGTCTTTTAGAGAAGCTAAATCATAATCAAAATACTCTTTATAAATCTGTAACTTAAATAAACAAAAAATCATTAGTACTACTAATTTCATGAGATTATCATCATGAAAACTAGGGTGAAGTGCCTTTGGGCCAACAACCTCCCCCTTTCGATAATAACAAAACTCATGGAGTTATTTAAAATAAACATGGAAGAGACTTCTAGTGAAGCTCCCCTAAGCACATGCATATATGAAATAGGACATTTAAGCTCAATGCAACAAGTAAAGCATATGGATGTGATTGTTATCATGTAAGCTCTATGCATAACATTTATGCATACAAGGATATTGAAATAGACATTAGTATGCACAAATGGTTTCCTCCAACTTCCGTTCCTCCAAACAAAAAGGCAATGGCTGATCACAATTGAAATCAAATATAAAAATACAAACCAACCATTAAAATGAAACAATCTCAACTGTTAATGGATTAGCACAAAACAAACTAGAACGTGTGACAAACATATAAGAAGATGTAACAATGTATTAAACATCTCATGAATTAAAACCATAAGTTATATCACAAAAACCATATCATAAACCATAAATTATATCCACAGTACAACCAGTCGACAAATTAATGGTAAAGAAATTTGCAAGTGGAATGCAGGAATCCTGGTTACACAATCCAACTATAAGTGCAGAGTTATCTGTTTCTTTTTTATCGTCTTTTCCTTGATTCTCGAATCTCTTCCTTTTTTCACTATTCCGGTTTCGTAGTATTTTATACCAACTTAATATATGAGTATGCTAGTGAGGTAGCACCAAGAAAGATGTGGTTCTCGCTTACCCTATTATGGTATTCTTTGATTCTAGTGCATCGTGTTATCTTATACCAGACAGTTCTTCAGTTTCGCAGTCTAATTCATATGTATAGACGCACCATGGATCAGTACAAGGAGTTGGGTAGTCATCACTTATGTAATCAGATGGACTGTATCACTGCATGGGGAGTGTCGATATGAAATAGTCTTCCAGGTTCAAAACTTTTATTAAACAGCGTTATGGTATTTTCTATTTTATTCCAGTAATGATCATGATCTCTTCTATCGACTTCATTGAGTTCAGCCACAACGTCCAATAGTCTTTATGGAATTGATGAGCCTCGAACCTCGTTGGCCTCGCCGAATAAGAGTTGTATACTAGCCACGCGAGCTCAGCCAGGCATAGGCTTTGCGGCACCCTGACGCTTAGCATTTAGCGCTGTGTTACGCGCTGACTTCGCCGCATGAGCTTCACCAAGTGCGAACCTTGGAGAACATTAGCTTCGCCGCACCCTACTGCTTAGCGTCTGACGATGTGTTATGCAATGGCTCCACCTAATCCTTACTTGGCTTATGGCTAGTCCCGTCACAGTTTAGTACTCCAGCCTCGTTCCCTGAGTTTCTTCTGCCTAATATATTTTTCATAGATTTAACAAACCAGGCTCCCTGTATATTGAACACTTATCATAATCTTTATTAACGATCTAATCGGCCAACCATGCAGAGTCTGAGCATTCTCAAGATACTTATTCTACAGTCAGGTTATCCTTCCGAGAGCAGTTCTTATAAATTCTAGGTTATACAGTTCAGAGTAATCGATACCCAGTATTCAGAACTCGTTATTATCGATTGTTCTTCATTTGTATATCCATGATCAGTTCTATCGAGTTTCTCTATCTACGATATTATGGTCTTCTTCTAAAGTGGTAGAAACAAGCCGAACATATAGTAGTTCATTATAGACTCTTTATCAAGAATGCTTTATGATCATCAAAGTATGCATGCATTATGAATAGGTAAGTATCGTATTCTTGGGTCATGCTATTTCAGAAAGAAGTTATCTACGTTGCTTCTTGAAGAATTCGGGCAGTGAAAGTGGTCAGTTTTGAAGCCAGCTTATTTTATATTATTCAGAACAGGTTAGTGTACAGAAGTTCTAGTAGATAGTTATATGAGAGAGATAGTTTGACTATACAGTATCCCGATTTTTTTTTTGTGTTAGATAGAGACATGAGATTCAATTGCGGTTCTGTTAAAGTCTTCAGAAAAGTTAGGGTCTCTTCTTCTATTTGGATTATCTTATCACTTTCAGTCTATCCGGGCATCCCAACTAGACCATTCAGATCTCTTTTTATCTTCATCAAGCATAATTTTCTTATTGTCAGTTAACAAATCCGCATTGATGTAGTACCGTCCGAAGTTCTATACGGCAGAAAGTACAGAAGACGTCTACGCCCAGAGTTATTGATCAATCGGCTGTGAGCATTACTCTTAGTTATTCATATTTTAATTGGTATAATCCTCATTTCTATCTTTCCTGTGTTCATCTTCCCCTTGTCGAAATTTCGAGGATAAAATATTTGTAAGGTTGGTAGAAAGTAACACCTCGTTCTCAGAATACGTACTTAGATAGTATTCTGATTTTCTGATCATATTCTTTTGATTTTTCTCTCATACTTAATTTTATTTTATGATTATTTATATCATCGTTTGGTATTTGGATCCGAATTCCTGGATTCAGAGTCAACCCGAGTTTGAGCCAGGGACCCGATCTAGTGTATTGATTGATTTGATCTTTCTGATAACCAGATATGAACAGTTTTAATTTCAAACAACATTTTCTAATATTTTAAAATTTTTCATAATTTTCTGAAATTTTTCTGAATTAAATTGTAAAATCTTCAAAATAGGTATCACCCGGTGTTGCCGATCGATTCTCAGATTTTTAATTTACAAATTAAGTTGAATTTCTAGATGTAACGGTCCCAGCTTCTAATAAGCAAGATTAGATCCAAAACACGTATTTATTCCCAATCCTTTCTTTAATTCCAAAATCTAGAAAATTTCAGCAGCATCTCCTCTAAAATTTTAATTTTTTTTTTCCACATACAGAAATATGAATTTCGGCTCCAAGGCCTACTTATATCCACAAAGCATTTCGGCCACATGACCTACTTATCACAAAAATAAGAAGATCTCAATAATAAACATATACCATGTATTCTTCTTACATAACCATCAAGGCATCCATTAACCACATATTCCTACCAACATGATCAAAATTCTTGACTTCCAATATCTCATGTGTCACAAGTTCTATTTACAACTATTACAAAATTTTACATATGATGATAGCACCATAACACATTCAACTAGGTAATACTGACATAAAACTTAATTACATGTACATAGTGAACAAAGTATGTGTTTATGAAACGTATGTCATCCTGCTCATGACTAATCCATGCTACATTATGCCCTTACCTTTATCAATACCTGAAAGAGGAGAAAATAAAAGGAATGAGCTCGACGGCTCAGCGAGTAAATTTCATAAACACTTAAACAATAATATGATATATTACCACAACATACCTTGTGAATTCAAGAAAAACTTTACATGAATATTAGGTACCTCCTTACCCGATTTAATAAATTGCAAGCCATAATTGCTAGACTTTCATTATTATTACTAAAATTCCTTCTAGTATATACACAAGTTCTTACTTGCTTAGCTTTTACTATTTACCACTTTCGGACACTTTCAAACAATACCATATTTATGTTATTTATCAGAGCACATTCGCATGTCACCCTAATCATAGGGTGCTAACATTTTCCCCGTCTTCTCTCACCTACCGGCTCCCGGCCGGCCCCTTCCTCCTAGAAGTGCAACCAAGACCCATATATATATATAGCATAAGAATTAAACGTACATATTCACGCAATGTACATACATGATTTCCATGACCCCGCCTTCTTCCACCTACCGGCTCCCGCCCGGCCCCTTCCTCCTTATATTAATGAACAATATGCAACACCATCACTCACCGTCTTCCCCTCTCCTACCGGCTCCCGCCCGGCCCCTTCCTCCTTATAATTGACACTTATAGGGATTTACCATACTAACATATAGATCCCAAAATCAATACACTAATATATATTGCATAAGTAAGGGAAACGAAGCAGAGCTCGACCTCATCCCATTTAGAGTACTCATCGGTCATATTTTCAACGCTATCAAAGACCCATCGGTCATATTTAGAGTACTTTATTTGTATGAGTTATTTTCATTTTTGATTTGTGGCATAAATTGTATATATAGATAATATATATAGGTATTTTTTTTTATGCCAACATAAAGATGATATTTAGAGTATATGTGAATATATCCTAGATATTTCAATTTTAGGTATATCCTATAGTATTCCCAATTAGTAAATACCTAAACAAATACTATGTATTTGTATTTAGAAATTTTTTATTTACTTAAGTGAGTGGATGTGTTAGGTATGCATGAGGGGGTGAGGTGTAAGGCTAGGATCAATTTGATCCTAGCCTTGGCCAAGTGGCAAGATTAGGAGGGTGTTATATTTGCAATAACCAGGTTATTGGGGGCCTTTTTGCATAAAGATTTCCCTTACGTTAGATCTGAGAGGAGAAGTTTTCTCCTTCTCTGTAAAATTTCTGAACTCCCAAAACCAAACCCTAGAATTTCTTCCCCACTCTCTCTCTCTCTCTCTCTCTCTCTCTCTCTCTCGCACCCCGGCCGAAGCCAAGGGGGGCGGTAGCAGGGGCGGAACCAGGAAAAATTTTTGGGGTGGGCTGCAATCTTTTATACCATATGCTTAAAAAAAGTCTACATAAAAAGTTCCAAAATAAAGGAGAGATTTTATATCACAATCTCTATTGTATACAAAATTTGCCAAAAGAAAATCAAAATAGAAGAATATCTTAAAAGAATAGAAGATTGAACTAGGGATAGACTCTATGCTTAATCTACATAATGTGGTTTCATGGGAATTGATGATTTTGAAGATGAAACTACTATTAGTTTACAAAAAAAATTACAGCAATAATCCATCCATTCCACTTCAAATTTGAAAAGGTTTAGGTTTAAAAGTGTAACGCCCCGATCCCGTAGGTACGGGGACGTTATGGCGACGTACATACGCAAGGTGTAAACACGCTCACGCGTACGTTAAGCCTCAGTACAATAAATAACCTCCATAAATACCTGGGGTCCAGCATGTGATAAGTACAAGAATACCTGCAGAAGAGGGTCAGAGATCATAACAGATATGATAAATGGGAACAAAGAAGATAACAGAAATAAATGCTCAAGGTACCTATGAATGGTCCCGATGAGGAATCTCCTATGTGACTCCATGGCACTCCCAGATACTACGGTATGCGGCTCTCCAATCTGGGCACGCAAACCCAGGGTCGTCAGAAAGCGACCTAGTGAGTGGTAAAATGAAGGAGGCAGTAATATATACTATAATAATACAAGCATGATACGAATATATATAATACATAATGTTGTAGAAGTGATACCATATAATAAGCATATATGAAGCAGTAGAAATATAGTAACATGTCCTCTTTTAATACCATTACTTCCTAACCAGTCATCATCGGGTCAAGTCTATAATCGTATCCAGTGTTATAACATAATACATAAGATTGTATAGTGGTGACGTGATAGACATGTACATGGTAGTGATGACGTGATAGAGGTGAACATGCAGATGGGCATATGTCTGCAACAATAAAATATATGCAATGCAGAACATGCATAGTATGCCACTACATACAGTGTAACACGTATCCGGTAATGTAACAAAGTATACATGTGCATGAGTAATAGGTCACTACAGAAAGTGTAACAGAAAACAGGTACAGTATCAATGTATACATGTAACATGATAGCAAGTACATGATCAGGAACAGTAACAAGTACAACTAAACATGGGTCAGGCAGGTCATGTCAAAGTCATGTCATTTATACAATAGTAGCGATCAGTACCACTTGATATTTTAATCATTCTCTTCCAGTGTCCCATACCACTGGCAGTTCATACTGGAGCCCGCACTCCAGTCGAACTCATCCGGACATGGCCTACGGGTACCATTATCCAAACGAGAGAGTGACCAAATAACAAGTGTTCCTGACGTCACTATTGTGTATACTATTTTATTATGTTAATTGGAAACTCGTGGTCGAAGAGTTCTTATCGGGTGGATGTATCCCGTGCATACCCGGGATCACGGCCTTTATCAGCCCCCTGGCTGCTGAGACCAGGGCCCTCCGCTAAGAGGGGAACAATAATCAAGTAACAATAGCTCATGGAGCAATTGGTAGGCAGCCCTCCTACCGTCCCCTACAGTGGGAAAACAATATGGATTCAGTACATCACCCGATAAGATCTAATCAACCGTCAAGTCTCCCCCATACCCGAGTTATCTTTATGATCTGATATATCAAGTATACACTGTAACAAGAACGAATACAGTACATGATACGGGTAACATGATAACTGGACCAGAGCTCTGTTGATAGCGTAGAACAATATAACGGGAATCAGGAACAATATCACATGAACAAGATAACATGAACAGTATACCGGGAAACGGGAACACTAGATGTGGGATTCCCACATATCGCATATCAACAGCTCGCATGTCCAGTATCAGCAATATCCATATCCGTAACCGGAAACAATCGTCTAATCATGAATACGGGAACATGAAACAATAATACACGTAATAGGCATGATGATCCATATGACAAGAATATAGAGAAACTATATATAAGCATGTGTCACAGGGAAACATGACATGCATGTGGAACAGTGATATGTAAACATGAAATGCAGGCATGTGTAGCAGGGATATGTAAACATGAAATGAGGTAGTCCGTGCAGTGATCTATCCGTGTACTATCTCAGTGCACGTGCATGTCCTGACAGTGAGCAGTGCGTCCATGTAACGAGGATATCAATCTAACATGATGGTATCCAGTGAACTGGTGTATCCGTGTCCCCCTAATAATGTACAGGGTATCCGTGTCACAGTAACCATAACATGCAATAATAGTGTTGGTGTATCCGTATAGCAGTAATTCTATAACAGTCAATAACAGTGTTAGTGTATCCGTGAATGACAATATATCGTGTAATGTGTGATGTACTGGGTGTAGAGTATCCAATGTTCTAGAATGTTTGGGTAACAATTACGGATACATGCAGTAACGTTGTCTAGTGTGAGGCAGGTACCGGTGAGCATAGCTAAGCGAGTATCAGCTATCCCTATTCGTAATGACGGTCACCATATTATGATCTAAAGAATATTTATACTCATCTTTTACTCAGTATCAGTTATTAACCGGTAATGTCTTATTTACATAAAACAGTCAAGTTCAATCAATATGATAAAAAGACAATTTTTAAAATAAAAACACTCACAAACTGGTTATGGGACTGTAGCTCTCGTTCCCACGATCGCAACGGATCCAGAATCGTCCAAATCGGAATCCGCATGCTCCTGATATCGCTCGAAGACTAAATCATAACAAATAGGGTTAAATATGCAAATAAAATATTATATGCAAATATTGAATTGTACAAGGGGGTTTTCTGTAAATTACCTTTATTGGGTTTCGGATGCGGGTTTGGCTCATAACGGGTCGGGTCCAGCTCCACAACCCAAACCTGTTAATTTAAGTTAAATGGGTTATAGGGTTAACGGGTCGGGTTGGAGGAATTATTGGGTATGGGGTTTTTAATAAACCCAATTGGGTTAATGGGTTTGGGTAAAAACCCAAACCCATACAAGAGAGGAATAGCAGCAGCAGCTCTTGCTGCTGCTGCCCCCTGCGCAGGCCGGCCGGCCGGCGCTCAAGCCCCGCCGGCGGCGGGTCTAGCCGCCGGCGGTGGGTCAGAGAGAGAGGGAGAGAGGAGAGAGAGATAGAGAGAGAAAAAGAGAGGAAAAGAGAAGGAGAAGTAGCAGCACAGTGAAGAAGAAGAAGAAGAAGAAGAAGAAGAAAGAAAAGAAAAGAAAAGAAAAGAAAAAGAAAAGAGAGGGAAGGTGGTGGCGGCGCCGGCCGTGGCCGGGGCGCGGCGGCGGCCGGCCAGGGCCGCCTGCGATGCGTGGCCAGGGAGCATGCCGGTGGCGCGCCGGCCACCGGTGGCGAGTCGGGTCCGTCTGGACGCGAGAGAGAGAGAGAGAGAGAAGAGAAGAGAGAGAGAGAGAGAGGTTAGAGAGAGAGAGAGAGAATTAGGGGAGAAGAGAGAGCGGGAGAGGATTTAAGAGGGGGGAAAGGTCGGTGGAGAGAGGTGGTGGAAGAGAAAGATCCAGAGAAAGGGAGACGAGAAAGGAAAAGAAAAGAAAAGAAAAATTAAAAAAAATTAATATTTAATATTATTTAATTGGCCCGAAATTCGACCAGTTCCGAATGGTACCCAAAAATTACAGAAAATAGAGAATATTATCTTGAGATATAAGATGAAGACGGTTTGCAGAAACTCGATCCGGTTTGCAAATTAAAAATCCCGGAGTGTCTCGTCGATACGGGCGACACCGGTTTTGCCCGGATTTCGATAAATTCTGACAAATCCCCAAAAATACCCGAACGTAGCTCACGTGATTCTAAGACACACGGTGAAAGCGGATTCTCAGAATTCAACTCCGTTTGTGAAAGAAAAATCGTCAGGCCGGTTATCGGTATCGGTCGACACCGACAACGGAGATTTTCTAAAATAATCCAGGAAAATTCCAAAAAATTCTGAAAAATCTTAAATATAAAAAAATGATTATTAAAATTGAAATCAACTCAATCGGACTATTACGGAGGCCAAATCAATTTTGTACGTCGTATCGCGTACCGATACGGTAATACGTACACCGGGGAGCAGGGGGTTACAAAAAGTAACAGTTACATAAGAGAGGAGGTGCTAGAATCTTTCTAATGGTAAACCCCTTTAGAGGAGATTCCACAGAAGCTACAAGTTTATTCATCAGGCATTAACATCTTCCTTTAAGATCATGCAAAAGCATTAATAAGGATTAACATCACTTCACCATTCAAACATGATGGCAAAAGGTATATTGCCAGGAAGCAGCCTAAACAAAAACACTACATATAACTGTATAAGAAATGTCATGATGCAATGTCAAAATTTTGCACCTTGGATTGTGAGCATGACTTGTTCCAAAGTTTTCCAATTTGAAGTTGTGAAACAAAACCTTTATGGTTCTAAGTTCTAACCCTCGAAGTCATTGTCTATTGAACCTATTAGAGTAAAAAAAAAAAAACTCAAACACTAACTTTTCTTGCCTTCGCCTCAAAAACAAAAAACAAAAATAAAAATATTGTTCATGTGCAGTAAAAAAAACAGTGAAAGCTATTTAATGTTCTCGTGCACTAAAATTTTAATTTTACCGTAATGAACAACTCATTACCATTTTTCTTGTTCTTATGGCGGGTATCAAAGAAATCAAAGACACATGAGTTACAGGCAAGCAATCTATACAACAAAAATGAGAATTGAAATTGAAATTGAAATCTAATCGAAATTGAAATCTAAGTTATCTAACTGAAATTAAAATTAAATGAAGACATGAAGTCAAGTGGAATCCACAGTTAGATTGAAATTGAAATTGAAAAGCAAGCAATCCACAGTTTAATCGAAATTAAAATTAATTTTTTTGGCCTTCGACTTGGACTTGGACTTGAGATTCGAGAAGGAGAAGAGGAAGAAGAAGAAGAACAGACCGAGGAGGCAAGGACGACGGCTAGGGCTTCGTTGTTCGATCGAGAACGACGGCGTCACGGACTCACGAACTCACGGCAAGAGATTTCCATTTCGACTTCGACCTCAACTTCCATCGAAATCATCAGATCGAGCCATCGATTCGAGGAAGTCAGGAAGGAGAACTGAGCTAGTGACCTTCCGCCTTCGCCTTCGGCCTTCGATTTTGATCGAGAAGGAAATGCTGCTGACGTCGATTGAGAAGGAAAGTGATTCCACTTCACTTTTAATCACATGGGCTGGGCTGGGCTGAAGCAACTAAGCAAGCTTTCATTTATCAGCTGGGCTGGGCTGGGCTTTAATGAAGTCTAAGGCCTAAAAAACTGAAAACTTGGTACGGGCTGTAGCCCGGCCCAGCCCACTGATAATTCCGCCCCTGGGCGGCAGCACAGCCGCGCCACCACCGCACGCGGCTGCGCACAGCCGCGAGCAGCAGCCCGCAGCCGCCCGCAGCGCGGGGGGCGGCGCTCAGCCGCGCGTCAGCGGCGGCTCAGGCCGCGGGTCGGCCTGAATCGGGGGGGGGGAGTCCTCTGTTGACTGGAGTAGAAGAGATTCAGATTTGGTGGTGATTTTGCAAGGGAAAAAGCCAAGCCCTAATTCTGAAATTGGGTTCCAAAACCCCCAAAATTCTGAAATTAAATTGGGTTGAAGGTAAGATTTTTACTTTACTATTTCCTTCCTCTTTATGAATTATTTCATAACTAAGATATAACCTTGTCTTCTTTTACTAGGACTTTGAGTAGGGGAGGATTGATCAAAATCATAAGTGGGAAGCAATATATCAAGGTGAGTAAATTACATACTCACTTCACATACTAAATTTATAAATTTTAATTCAAGTAAATGGATGTATGAGACTAAGAGAGATTTCAAAGAATGTGTACTAGAATAGAGTAAGGTAGTATGTATATTACTATTTCATAGAATTGATGACATAATTACTCTCTTTTCATTAGAAGGGTTACATAAATTTTTGGTGTTATGTATTATAATAATTAGAGTGAAGTTAAGTAGTATAGGTAAAGTAAATGGAAATGGGTGTTGCTAGAATGTAAGTGTGTTTTAGTAGTCATGTACATGTTATGTATGTGACTTGTTAAAGTCACTAATCTGAATACCTACGCATCTCCGCATGAATCACCTTGTACGAAGTACTACGGTAATACCTATATAATAACATGATTAAAAATATGGATGACATGTGAGCATGTAAATTTTGTGATATTGTCAACATGCTAATTGTGTAAGTTATGCAACGATGTATATTTTTATGCAATATATATTAGTGTATTGATTTTGGGATCTATATGTTAGTATGGTAAATCCCTATAAGTGTCAATTATAAGGAGGAAGGGGCCGGGCGGGAGCCGGTAGGAGAGGGGAAGACGGTAAGTGATGGTGTTGCATATTGTTCATTAATATAATGAGGAAGGGGCCGGGCGGGAGCCGGTAGGTGGAAGAAGGCGGGGGTCATGGAAATCATGTATGTACATTGCGTGAATATGTACGTTTAATTCTTATGCTATATATATATATGGGTCTTGGTTGCACTTCTAGGAGGAAGGGGCCGGGCGGGAGCCGGTAGGTGAGAGAAGACGGGGAAAATGTTAGCACCCTATGATTAGGGTGACATGCGAATGTGCTCTGATAAATAACATAAATATGGTATTGTTTGAAAGTGTCCGAAAGTGGTAAATAGTAAAAGCTAAGCAAGTAAGAACTTGTGTATATACTAGAAGGAATTTTAGTAATAATAATGAAAGTCTAGCAATTATGGCTTGCAATTTATTAAATCGGGTAAGGAGGTACCTAATATTCATGTAAAGTTTTCTTGGATTTCACAAGGTATGTTGTGGTAATATATCATATTATTGTTTAAGTGTTTATGAAATTTACTCGCTGAGCCGTCGAGCTCATTCCTTTTATTTTCTCCTCTTTCAGGTATTGATAAAGGTAAGGGCATAATGTAGCATGGATTAGTCATGAGCAGGATGACATACGTTTCATAAACACATACTTTGTTCACTATGTACATGTAATTAAGTTTTATGTCAGTATTACCTAGTTGAATGTGTTATGGTGCTATCATCATATGTAAAATTTTGTAATAGTTGTAAATAGAACTTGTGACACATGAGATATTAGAAGTCAAGAATTTTGATCATGTTGGTAGGAATATGTGGTTAATGGATGCCTTGATGGTTATGTAAGAAGAATACATGGTATATGTTTATTATTGAGATCTTCTTATTTTTGTGATAAGTAGGTCATGTGGCCGAAATGCTTTGTGGATATAAGTAGGCCTTGGAGCCGAAATTCATATTTCTGTATGTGGGAAAAAAAATTTTAGAGGAGATGCTGCTGAAATTTTCTAGATTTTGGAATTAAAGAAAGGATTGGGAATAAATACGTGTTTGGATCTAATCTTGCTTATTAGAAGCTGGGACCGTTATACTAGAAACATTGCATTTCTACCTAAACATATTTTTGGAGATTTTTCTGAATTTATCAAAATTCGTACGGATTTGGTGTCGACCGGTATCACTAGTAGATTCTAGGATTTTTAATTTGAAAATGTGATTGAATTTTTGAAATTTGATTTCACTATATACCTTAATATAATATTTATTCTTTTTGTGAAGTCTGGAGATCATTTCGAGTTACTTTATTTTCAAAGCTTTTCCGGTGTTTTCGGCATTTTCCCAGATTCTAGAATTTTACCCAGATATTTTTCTTTTCCTTTTTCTCTATTCTAAATTTTCTACTCCACTCATTCTTTTCTTCTTTCCTTTTATTTTTCTTTCCTTCTTCTTTTCCCTATTTTTTCACTGCACAAAATTCTCCAAAATATCTTCTCCTCCCCTACTTACTCTATTTCCTCTGCTGAACGCGACCTCAACCATGCCAGACGCGAGACTGGCCCAAATGCGGGGTTTAGTCTCCGCTGGACACGGGGATCATTCCCTCCTTTCTCTCTCTCTCACTGTGAATACCCCTCTAAATCAATCTTAATCACTTAGATCCTCTATTCATTCTCTCTCCTCTTCCATACAAGACTCTGTGTTTTCCATCAACGGGGCTGTTTGGATTCAAGGAATTGGGTGGAAGTGAGGAAGTGGGAAGTGTCTTTCCCATTTCCGCTGTTCATCCAAACACCGGAAAAGGAAAATGGAAAAATGTCTTTTCCTTTTCTCTTTTCTCTTTTACACAACCTTTTCCTCACTTCCAGAGTGCTACAGTTAATTTTGTGGTCATGTAAATCTCATTTGTAATAAGTTGTAGCACAAAACAGTTAATTTTTTGCTCATATAAATTTCACTTGCATTCTAATTACAGTCCAATTTTTATTTTTCTTAATTAATTTTTATTTTAATATTATTTTGCGGTCAACTTTTTCACTTCCACTTCCACATTATCATCCAAACACCGGAAAAGACATAACATTTTTCAAACCACACTTCTCAACAACAACCAAACACCGAAAAACTTACTAACCAATTCCCAAGTTCCAAAGGGAACTATTACCACTTCCTCACTTCTTCACTTCCTCAATTCCACCCTTAACCAAACAGGCCCAACGCGGACCTCATCCCCGTGTCTGAGCTCGTTTAGACCAGACGCGGGTCTAGTTTGGTTGAGATGCAAGTCTCAGTACTTTTTCCGCTCTCTTTCTATACATACATACATACTTAGGCGAGTTCACGCGTTGGTTAATTGGAGTTTCAGAGATTGGGGATTTCACGATTTTTTTCATATTTAGGCGAGTGTTTTCTCTTTCATTCTGGGTATCCCTCCTTCGTCAGGTTAATTTGTATTTATGTAATTGTACAGTTGCCGTATCAGTGATTTTGTATTTGTATCGGTGATTCCAGGGGTTTGTATTGTAACAATGGTACACTGTGTTTTGTATGAGGAATGTTTGTAATAGCGTAAGAAATATATATATTTTTGTGTTGATATTAACACTTTATTCAGGTACCTATGCAGCCTCCGGGCTTAACCACTTCGTGGTTCTATGCTATAACCTTCGGGTTTAACCTCTATGAGGTTTTTAAAGTCCTCTGCACTTTCTATATACCACGCCTGGTAGGCGAACCTAGCGTCAGCACTTTACAGCTAACTCTATTCGAGCGTAGTTACCCTGTGAGCACGACTGCGCCGTGAGCGGTAGTACGGCATTCATACGCATGCTGCGACACATGCATTTAGCTGTGCTGCAAGCGGTAACCACGCCAAGCGTGATAACATCTAGTGTTGTACGTTAGCTTCGCTTTAGCTTGTTTAGCTTCGCTTGGATGATCGCTTACTTGTTTACTCATTTGCCTATTCAATAGCTTGATTAATTCTTTTATTGATGGTTGTGTAGAGTTTGAAATATATACTTATGCTGCTTTTCAAAACTGTGTCATTTTCCTGTATTCGTACTGATCTCCATATCAGTACTGTTTTCCTATATTTGTATCGATCCACTGTATCAGTACCGTTTTTCTGTAATCGTACCGACTCCTATATTGGTACTATTTTCCTGTACTGTGAATACTATAGTGATATCTACTTTGCTTATTACTAGGCATGTTATTACTTGACATCTGACTCTTGCATGTTATCACTTAACACATGTTTGATATCACTTATCACCTGCCACCTGATACGTGACTGCTAGCCTTGTGATTATCATATTTTGGGAACCCTGTCTTGATATCCTGTATTATATACAGTGACATGTATTTCTATTTCTTATGTACTTCTGAACCTATCTTGTTCCTGCCATTCCCATAATATGACAATTACATAATAATAACTATAAAAAGAATAACTTACATCGGGTAAGGGGAAAACTGATGGACTTCAAGTGGTGAATATATTTATAGTGGTAAAACTTCCGGTTTCACCTGAGGGCCTCAAGGTGTTCCAAGGGTAGCGCTGGCTCCCTACCTCCTGTTACATTCCTGAATGGGCATAATATAAGACCCACTTTCTGTTTGCCTAGCGCAGGTTCTGGGTCAACATCGAAACATCATGGGCCGTGGTCCCGAATATGTACGGGACCCATTGTAAACATAACACATTTGTAACGGTCCCAGTTAAAATTTTCCATTTAACCACAATTATCTTGTACAGTCAAGCGTGGGACCCATCAAGGTATAATACTTCCAATATAATCATCAGATTCTTCACTATACATCAGAATTTCCACTAGAGATAACAAGTATGATCTACTCGAGACTTATCATATTAACACATATAGTTCAATAATCCATAAGAACACAGTCTACATTTATCATGTCAAAATATATATATACATACAAGTAAGAGTCCAGCACCAGGTCCTTTATAATTACAGGTCAAGAGTAACGTCCAGCTAAAAGCACGCATGTTTATACAAAATCATATACATAACAAAAGTGGTTCTAATACAGTGGTTCTGGTGGCGCTTGTCCCGCACAATTGCCCTTAAGCGGGTCCCTTGCCCTTGTCCAAACCTGTAGGTGGAGTTAGAATAGAGTGAGCTTGGCGGCTCAGTGAGTAAAACAATAGTTAAATATGCCTATCAAGTAGGTATACATGGCTAATTATCCGGTTGGCATGTGTGTCGCTACACTATTTTTATAGGATCTTATGATTATCCAGGAACCAAAACCAAACACAGTAATAAGGCCTTACTAGTCGACTAGGTCATCCTATAGTCGACTAATACTAACTGTAAGTCGACTAATCTTGAAGCTATAGTCGACTGATCATGCTTCACACGTACCTGCTTCTTTACTGGCAGCCAGGGACTCATGTAGTCGACTACCCTTACTGGTATAGTCGACTAACCCAAGTACTAGTCGACTTGAATTTCCCTATAGTCGACTAAAACTGTGAAAAGTTGTGTTACTCTCTGGATGTCACCTATAGTCGACTACCCTCCTTCTGTAGTCGACTAAAACTGTGAAAAGTTGTGTTACTCTCTGGATGTCACCTATAGTCGACTACCCTCCTTCTGTAGTCGACTAATCTACAATATTAGTCGACTAGTAGTTGACTTAAGTCGACTAATTCTGTTAAAAACAGATTGTCAACTTTCTGTTTGCTCTCTGTATCTGGGATTAGTCGACTACAGTCTGTTTGTAGTCGACTAACCCTGCTATATCAGCAGTTATCTGCCTAGAGTATCATACCTATAGTCGACTAATTCCTGACTGTAGTCGACTAACTTACATAAAAATAGCCTGTTAAGAAGCTATTCCAGATTTGACGTTAAAGAATCATGCATGAATATATCATAGGACTTCTATCATGTCCATATACACAATCATATATAAAATCTCCCCTTCTACGCCTCCGATTCAACCCGGTCCCTTCCTCCGAAACATACAAACATATATATTTATTCTCCCCTTCTACGCCTCCGGTTCAACCCGGTCCCTTCCTCCGAAACATACAAATAACATATATATATTTATTCTCCCCTTCTACGCCTCCGGTTCAACCCGGTCCCTTCCTCCGAAACATACAAATAACATATATATATTTATTCTCCCCTTCTACGCCTCCGGTTCAACCCGGTCCCTTCCTCCGAAACATACAAATAACATCATACCATATCGATATGCAAGATATATAGAAACATCATGAATTTTGTAAACAACAGTAACAAGTATTTACGGAATTGAAAACACATGATCCCAACATATACATAGGGTCAATACTTGCATATCTCATATGCTTATTTATTTCTTACTCATTTCTACTCATCATGTTGTTAATATTAGCATGTTCTACTCACTCTTGAAGTTGTATGGTCTGATTTTGCTGCTGCCCTCTTGTTGTTGTTGCTGTTGCTGTTGTTGTTGTTGTTGCTGTTGCTGTTGTTGTTGTTGTGGAAGGGGAGAGAGAGAGAGAGAGAGAGGTTGTGAAGAGAGAAAAGAGTGTTTTATCAAAAAGTGTTTAATCCTCTTCATCCCCTCTATTTATAGCCTCTAACCCTCCATAGGATTGTGCCATGTGTCCCCTAAACATCCCATCAAAGTTACTCTTCTCCATGCCTCTCCCCCCTCTCCATGAGGTACAAGCATGGGGGCATGGTGGTAATAAGTCAAACACATGTGGGGTATTCTTATACCTATATACATGGGTGTATAAATACTCATGTATACATACTTATTTATACATACACATATAATATGCATGACTTAACTAAAGTATCAAGCATGCATACTAATCCCATTACCCCTTATGATTAATTAGGAAAAGAAATGCTTAAATTAGGGCAAGTGTTACATTCTACCCTCCTTATGGAAGTTTCGTCCTCGAAACTTAACGTACCTTGGAACAAATGTGGATAGGCTTTTCTTATCTCCTCTTCCAGCTCCCAAGTGGCTTCTTCTATGTTTTGATTTCTCCATAAGACCTTGACCAAGGAAATATTTTTGCTTCTCAATTGCTTTTCCTTGCGATCGAGAATTTGTACTGGTTCTTCCGCGTAAGACATATCTTCTAGTATATGCAGGGGTTCATGGAAGATGACGTGATCAGGATCGGGCACATACTTCCTCAGTTGAGAGACATGAAATACATTGTGCATCCGTTCTAAGGCAGGGGGTAGGGCCAAGCGGTAGGCAACCGGTCCAATTTTATCCAGTATTTCAAACGGACCCACATATCTAGGGGCTAATTTGTTCTTACTACCGGTGCGTCTCACTCCCTTCATGGGAGACACCTTCAGGAAAACACTATCCCCTACCTCAAACTCCAATGGTCTGCGACGATTGTCTGCATAAGCTTTCTGTCTGCTCTGGGCTGCCTTCATCCTTTCCTTGATTAGCTTGATCTTCTCAGTAGTCTCTTGAATTACATCAGGGCCGAACAGTCTTCTATCCCCAACCTCCTCCCAACAGATTGGTGATCTACACCTCCTGCCATACAATGCTTCAAATGGAGGCATACCAATAGTGGACTGATAACTATTATTATAAGCAAACTCCACTAAGGGTAAATAGTTGTCCCAACTTCCCCCAAAATCTAGCACACAGGTTCTCAACATATCTTCTAATATTTGAATGGTCCTTTCTGACTGTCCATCTGTTTGGGGGTGGGCTGCTGTACTGAGTTGCAATCTAGTGCCCATAGTTTTGGACAAACTCTTCCAAAATCTTGATTGAAATCTTGGATCTCGATCTGATACAATGGATTCAGGTACTCCATGTAATCTAATTACCTCTCGGACATATACCTGAGCCAGTCTTTCCATTGAATAATTGATCCGGATAGGCAGAAAATGAGCAGATTTAGTGAGTCTGTCTACCACTACCCAGACTATATCCAGTCCTTGGGACGTCCGAGGAAGTCCAGTGACGAAATCCATAGCAATTTGACTCCACTTCCATTCGGGAATAGATAAAGGCACTAACAAACCTGGGGGTTTCTTATGTTCTGCCTTCACTTGTTGACAGACTAAACATTTGTGGACAAAATTTGAAATGTCTACCTTCATTCCTTCCCACCAGAAGTTATGACGCAGATCTTGATACATCTTTGTGCTTCCGGGGTGGGCTGTATAAGGTGTGCTATGAGCCTCCTTCATTATTTCTTCTTTGATCTCTGCTACATCTGGCACACATAATCTGCGTCCAAGCCGCAGTACATCACCTTCTATTTGAAACTCCTTGAGTTCTCCTTCTTGCACTTTCTTCATCATCTTCTTTATTTGAGTATCTCCTTGTTGGGCCTCTTGATCTTGTCGTATAGATTAATTTGGATACTCACTTGATTCAGTTGATACTCAGAATTTGAAGAATCAATGACTCGCACTTCTATTTGCATTTCTTCTAGATCTCTTAAGATCCTTGCTTGACGAGTCCTCAAAGCGGCCAGGGTCCCTCCTGATTTCCGGCTCAAAGCATCAGCCACCACATTGGCCTTCCCAGGGTGGTATTGAATAGTGATATCATAATCCTTCATTAGTTCTAACCACCTCCTCTGCCTCATGTTCAGTTCCTTTTGTGTGAAGATATATTTCAAGCTCTTATGGTCAGTAAAAACTTCACAAGATACTCCATACAAATAATGTCGCCAGATCTTTAAAGCAAAAATCACAGCGGCTAATTCCAAGTCATGAGTGGGGTAATTTCTTTCATGGGTCTTCAATTGTCGGGATGCATAGGCAATGACTTTTCCATGTTGCATTAACACACATCCCAATCTCAGTTTTGATGCATCACTAAAGATGACAAATCCTTCAGTCCCCGAAGGTACAATTAAGACAGGAGCAGATGTCAGCCTAGCTTTAACCTCCAGGAAGCTCCTATCTTGATCTTCTCCCCATGCAAACTTCTTATTCTTTCTAGTTAATTGAGTCATTGGTGCTACAATCAGAGAAAACCCTTCTACAAATCTTCTGTAGTACCCAGCTAATCCCAAGAAACTTCGAACTTCAGTAACATTAGTGGGTCTAGGCCAGTCTCGGATTGCTTCGATCTTTACCGGGTCTACTGATATTCCTTCTTTAGATATAATATGGCCAAGAAACCCTACTTGTTCTAGCCAAAATTCACATTTCTTCAACTTTGCATAGAGTTGTTTCTCTCTCAAGATTTGAAGGACAATATTAAGATGTTTCTCATGATCTTCCGTATTCTTTGAATAGACCAGAATATCATCAATGAATACTACTACAAACTGGTCTAGATATGGTTGAAAAATCCGATTCATTAAGTCCATAAATGCTGCCGGGGCGTTAGTGAGTCCAAAAGGCATGACTAGAAATTCAAAGTGTCCATATCTCGTCCGGAAAGCTGATTTGGGCACATCTTCAGGTTTGACCTTCAACTGATGATACCCCGATCTAAGATCTATCTTAGAAAATACACAAGACCCTTGTAATTGATCAAATAGGTCATCAATTCGGGGAAGAGGGTACTTATTCTTGATAGTTGCCTTATTCAATTCCCGGTAGTCAACACATAATCTCATACTCCCATCCTTCTTCTTTACAAATAGTACAGGTGCTCCCCAGGGAGATACACTTGGCCGAATGAAACCTTTGTCTAATAATTCCTGCAATTGAGTTTTAAGTTCTTTCATTTCTGCAGGGGCCATACGGTACGGTGCCTTGGAAATTGGGGCAGTACCGGGTATTACATCTATTGTAAATTCTACTTCCCGATCTGGGGCAGGCCTGGTAAGTCTTCCGGGAACACATCAGGGAACTCATTCACAATTGGAATAGTCTTAATATTTGTATCAGTCCTGGTGGTATCCAATACCGAAGCCAGGAATCCTTGACACCCTTGTTTCAATAACTTGGTGGCCTTGATGGCTGATATGTGAGGTATATCATAACTAACTTTCTCTCCTTCAAAAATAATTTCCGGAGTCCCTTTCATTTTAAAAATAATCCTCTTCTTATTACAGTCCACATGAGCACTACAGGCAGACAACCAGTCCATTCCTAGTATGGCATCGAACTCCATTTCGCCTAGCTTAATCAGATCAATGGACGTCTTCATTTCTCCAATTATCACTTCACAATTCGTATATCTAGTGCTAGCTATCAAATTTTCCCCTATAGGTGTGGACACAACCAATTGAAATCCTAGGAGTTTTGAGACTTGATTTAGTTTATGAGCAAAAGCACTAGATACGAATGAATGAGTAGCTCCAGGATCAAATAATGCAAGGGCAATATGTCCTGATACGGAGATCATACCTTCCACCACTGCATTCGAGGCCATTGCTTCCCGGTGGGTTAATGCGAAGGTTCTGCCTTGCACTTGAGGTTGCTGAACCGATGACTGGGTTGCAGCAGGACGTGGGGCATTACTGGCTTGTCCTCTGGGAGGATTCGTCCTCATGGTCGGCCTTCTACTTCCTCTACTCGGCCCTTGGCTTCCACGCATTGTCGGATAATTCTTCCTTAGATGTCCCACCTCTCCACAATTAAAACAAGACCTGTCTAGGAGGCAGTTTTCAAAATGGTTCACTCTGCACCTCTGACACCAGGGAGCCTCCGAGATTCTGGGATGTGATGCAGAGGTAGCTTGTGTCTTCAAGGGTGTGTCTCTATTTCTCAACCATGTTCTCCCGCCTCTGGCCCCTCCTCCTCTATGAAAAGTGGTGTTAAACCCAGGCCCTTTGTTACTGGTGGATCCTGATGCCGTCATCATTGGAGGTCCTTGATAACGGGGGCGCTTAGAATTGGGAGTTCCTTCTACCCAGTCTCCCTGACCTTCTTGTATGTCCATTTCTACCTCCAAAGCTCTTTCTACTGCCTGGAGATAATTCCTCAGTTGTAATGGAATCAGTCGGCCACGAATCTCCGATCTTAGGCCCTTTACGAACCTCTTTGTCTTTTCTGCTTCACTCCTTACCAAGGCATCAGCATACCTGGATAGCTGAGTGAACTTCTGATCATACTGGGATACATTCATAGAACCTTGACGTAGTTTCAAGAATTCTGTTGCCATTTTATCTCTGGCTGACTCCGGAATGTATTTCTCAGTGAATTTGTTCACCAAGAATTCCCAGGTGATTGATTCCCTTGCATTCTTCATACTAAGCTTTACTGCCCTCCACCAATGTTCCGCTTCCTTCTGGAACATAAAAGAAGAGAAGGACACCTTTTGTTCATCAGTGCAACTCATAACTTCTAAGATCTTCTCTATTTGAAGAAGCCATGATTCAGCTTGTAAGGGGTTCGCCTCTCCTTCAAATACGGGCGGTTTCATCTTCTGAAACTGCTCCAGTGCCCGGTGGGAGTTGTTACTGCTCGCTCTGGTCATTAGTTGTGCGAGCCGTTCCGGCATTACCCCTGGAGTTCCCTCGTTCCCTCTCATTTGAACTTCAGAGTCTTCATCATTGTTCACGGGGGGTGCACTCCCCATCTCACTGTAGTGTGTCGTATCGAGGGACTCATCAGGGGGTGGTTGGTTCAAATCCATTTGTTCTCCCTATATAAAAATAAGGGCGTCTAATCAACATTCTACACAATATAGGAATGCATTGGGATAAAACTTTAGTCTCAGGCAATCATGTTAATAACATTACTGTTGGAAACAAGCAACTGATTATATATATATATATATGGCTACATCCATCATGGATACAAAAGGTATTATGCTGACATGCCTTCCTTCTTGGATATCCCGACTAACCCATGTGCATTCATAAGATATATGCCAGGGTACATACAACAACCCTAAGGATATCCATCACCTAACATACTAGGCCTATACATGTATATACATCAAAAAGCGTCAGCTCCAAGGTTCACCCTTCATAGGGTAGAGTATCCCCACTAGAATCTCCGCTAGTGCTGCTGCTATCATCAATATCCTCCTCGGGTTCTTCTTCCGGTGATTCGTCCCCGGCGCAGCACCAGTTGTCTAAGTCGTCATAAAGGTCCATATCCTCTTCCCACGTTTCGTTCCAAAAGACGCCTCCATATGTAAATCCCCTTCGGGCCTCTTCTTTAATCGTGGTAGAGTGCTCCGTCGCTGGTATCTCAAGTGAATCTCCCACAAAGCTTTCTGTGTCAGCATTGGTCGGTTCAGGATCATTAGATGCCTGCGACTCAACCTCCTCACAATCTACCCAATTTAGGGGCATAATCGTTTCCGCTGGGTCAGTTTCGTCCGACTCGTACCCCCAGTCCATGGAATCTGCCACCCAGCTCTCACTCGAGCTGTCGGGACTAGAAACGGGCCAGTATACATCGGAGTCCCCCATCTACATGTAAACAAAAAGGTCGTATCAATCTCAAGTCCATGAAATAGTCTCAATCATACGGCTATCATCAAGAAGCAACATAAATAGACACACTGGTAACTATACTTATCCTTAGTCTACTCATAAGTCTCATGTCCTTAGAGTAACTTAGATTCAATAGATAACTTAATGCATCCCTTGACACCTAATGCCAACTACTTAACTATGATCACGTGTCTGCACGTGTAACCTAACAATTTCATCATCTCTTACTCTTTCTACTTCTAAACCATTGCTCTGATACCAACTGTAACGGTCCCAGTTAAAATTTTCCATTTAACCATAATTATCTTGTACAGTCCAAGCGTGGGACCCATCAAGGTATAATACTTCCAATATAATCATCAGATTCTTCACTATACATCAGAATTTCCACTAGAGATAACAAGTATGATCTACTCGAGACTTATCATATTAACACATATAGTTCAATAATCCATAAGAACACAGTCTACATTTATCATGTCAAAATATATATATACATACAAGTAAGAGTCCAGCACCAGGTCCTTTATAATTACAGGTCAAGAGTAACGTCCAGCTAAAAGCACGCATGTTTATACAAAATCATATACATAACAAAAGTGGTTCTAATACAGTGGTTCTGGTGGCGCTTGTCCCGCACAATTGCCCTTAAGCGGGTCCCTTGCCCTTGTCCAAACCTGTAGGTGGAGTTAGAATAGAGTGAGCTTGGCGGCTCAGTGAGTAAAACAATAGTTAAATATGCCTATCAAGTAGGTATACATGGCTAATTATCCGGTTGGCATGTGTGTCGCTACACTATTTTTATAGGATCTTATGATTATCCAGGAACCAAAACCAAACACAGTAATAAGGCCTTACTAGTCGACTAGGTCATCCTATAGTCGACTAATACTAACTGTAAGTCGACTAATCTTGAAGCTATAGTCGACTGATCATGCTTCACACGTACCTGCTTCTTTACTGGCAGCCAGGGACTCATGTAGTCGACTACCCTTACTGGTATAGTCGACTAACCCAAGTACTAGTCGACTTGAATTTCCCTATAGTCGACTAAAACTGTGAAAAGTTGTGTTACTCTCTGGATGTCACCTATAGTCGACTACCCTCCTTCTGTAGTCGACTAAAACTGTGAAAAGTTGTGTTACTCTCTGGATGTCACCTATAGTCGACTACCCTCCTTCTGTAGTCGACTAATTTACAATATTAGTCGACTAGTAGTTGACTTAAGTCGACTAATTCTGTTAAAAACAGATTGTCAACTTTCTGTTTGCTCTCTGTATCTGGGATTAGTCGACTACAGTCTGTTTGTAGTCGACTAACCCTGCTATATCAGCAGTTATCTGCCTAGAGTATCATACCTATAGTCGACTAATTCCTGACTGTAGTCGACTAACTTACATAAAAATAGCCTGTTAAGAAGCTATTCCAGATTTGACGTTAAAGAATCATGCATGAATATATCATAGGACTTCTATCATGTCCATATACACAATCATATATAAAATCTCCCCTTCTACGCCTCCGGTTCAACCCGGTCCCTTCCTCCGAAACATACAAACATATATATTTATTCTCCCCTTCTACGCCTCCGGTTCAACCCGGTCCCTTCCTCCGAAACATACAAATAACATATATATTTATTCTCCCCTTCTACGCCTCCGGTTCAACCCGGTCCCTTCCTCCGAAACATACAAATAACATATATATATTTATTCTCCCCTTCTACGCCTCCGGTTCAACCCGGTCCCTTCCTCCGAAACATACAAATAACATCATACCATATCGATATGCAAGATATATAGAAACATCATGAATTTTGTAAACAACAGTAACAAGTATTTACGGAATTGAAAACACATGATCCCAACATATACATAGGGTCAATACTTGCATATCTCATATGCTTATTTATTTCTTACTCATTTCTACTCATTTCTACTCATTTCTACTCATCATGTTGTTAATATTAGCATGTTCTACTCACTCTTGAAGTTGTATGGTCTGATTTTGCTGCTGCCCTCTTGTTGTTGTTGCTGTTGCTGTTGTTGTTGTTGTTGTTGTTGCTGTTGCTGTTGTTGTTGTTGTGAAAGGAGAGAGAGAGAGAGAGAGAGAGAGAGAGAGGTTGTGAAGAGAGAAAAAGAGTGTTTTATCAAAAAGTGTTTAATCCTCTTCATCCCCTCTATTTATAGCCTCTAACCCTCCATAGGATTGTGCCATGTGTCCCCTAAACATCCCATCAAAGTTACTCTTCTCCATGCCTCTCCCCCCTCTCCATGAGGTACAAGCATGGGGGCATGGTGGTAATAAGTCAAACACATGTGGGGTATTCTTATACCTATATACATGGGTGTATAAATACTCATGTATACATACTTATTTATACATACACATATAATATGCATGACTTAACTAAAGTATCAAGCATGCATACTAATCCCATTACCCCTTATGATTAATTAGGAAAAGAAATGCTTAAATTAGGGCAAGTGTTACAACATTGGTCCTATCATTAGTTTTTAATAACAATCTCGACTTACGCATATATGGATGTATGTGTGTTGGGACGTTAGGGCACATACCTAGATATACGGGTCAGACGAGCAATACTAATAAAGTGCTAATTAATAATTCGTTGTGTTGTTTTTACAATTCGGGTCGTATACATTCAGATTATGATAACATTAGATATACGGTATATAGATAAGGGTTTCCTTGTTTGGATTATTTCTTCGACTTGTACCACTGATTTTGCCGTATTTGCTTTCATCGGGATTTAATTCAAATTTTTGGTTTTATTATTATTATATTATATATTCTTGGTTTTACCGCTTGCGTACTACTCTGCTGATCGCATGTTGTTACCATATTGTACACAGCCTGTTTTTTGTTCGACATTGCCCTTTTACTACTGTACTTAACCTCCTAATTTGCTTACTCTTGATTTTATATGGATACTGTAGTTATCATATAATTACTTCTTCCTGATAATTCATACTGTTCTCTTAAGCGGTTATTGCGGACAGCTCAGGTTGTGTGTACTCAGTCGATGGAGACATGAGGAATATGGTATTTAGATGATGGTTTCCTTGTTTGGTTTATTTCTTTGACGTATCAATCTCATGAACTCGTCTACTAAGCCCGTACAACTGATTTTGTCACATCTATTTATCTCATTACTTGATGCCTCTTTCATGTTCGGGTGAATATGTTCATAACACGATCTTCAATGCATGCTTTTAATTCAGATTTATCGATACACGTATGCATGTTCCTGCGTGCCACTTGGCATTCATCACACCACTCGTTGGGCAGTTTCTGACTCCCCTGGACCTGCATGTTCAGATCATGGAGCTTGAATCTTGGTGGACTTCCTGGTGATCTGAGTGACGCAGCGGCAGCGTCGCGGATCAGCGATAGACCAGTCTGTGGCCCTATCCTCCCAGGCCCATTGCTTATCTCTCGAGTTTTCTTTTTGTAACTCGTGAGCGCTTTTTGTACTATTCATATTTATATATCTCTTTGTATTCTTACATTTGCGCCTAACGATGATGTAATATTCAAGTAATATTGGATCACATCCTGTGATAACTTTATAATTGTACTCATATGTTGGAATATATAATGCACCATGTACTTTCGCACTTTGATTCTTGCCTATATTAAAAAAAATAGTCGTTTCTGCCAGACTGGCTGACTGGCGGTTGACTGGCAGATTTAAAAAATCTGACCGTTAGCCCTCCAGTCGACTGGTCGGTCGACCGTGACAAACTGAGGCTAACCTAATTACAGTCGGTCCACCGCCCGATCCACCGCAACAGGAACCGGTCAACCGCCCGGTCGATCGGGAACGTGCATATGTTTTCCATTATGTTTGCAAAGGGGGAAAACTTACAAAAAAGGTTTGAGGAGCTAAATTACAAGTATTCTTAAAAAGATTACAAGTAGATCTCCTCAGAGATTCTGGGAAAATGTGCCGATAGGAGTCTGGTCAGCGCGCGACCACTTTGTCCCTTTGACGATGCGAGCGATGAGATTCCCTTCTCGCCTGGTTCCGGGAATCAGAGAATAGAGGATTGGTAGAACCCTCTGACTACTTCTCAAAACCACTTCTGTGAGGAATTCCTTCTCGCCTGGTTCCGGAGATTCCTTGAGGAAAAGAGGTTGTTAGGGTATCGCCACCCTGAGAAGAGAAGTATTTCTCTTGAAAGGTCTCTGAATTAGAGATTGCACGGTGCGTTGATGAAGAAGTCCGATCTTTGAGAAGACGCCAATCTCGCCGATGATCAATTGATGATCCTCCTCGATCTGATGCGATGCGATCCGATGCGATGCGATGCGATGCGATCCCTCTCCCTTGTGCCCCTGATGGGCTATTTATAGGGAAAGTAAGGGTATAATCGTCCCCTTTGAAGATATAGAAACAGATTGAACCGAATCTGTTTGAATCTGGAAAGTAGCCTTGCTGCGAGGCTATAATAGCTTCCGCGGAGCTAGAAAATGGCAAGTCGGTTGATCTTTCCGATGTGTTATGATCCTTTCCATATCGTTGATTGATTCTCCTTGATCCACTTACTCGTTTCAAGAGAGTCAAGAGATTGTGGCAATCACCTGCCATATTTGAATCCTGATTGGATTTGATTAGATTGAATCCGATCTTATCAGGAGATTTGATTGGTCAAAGGTTGACCATAGCAGGCTGATGGCGGAGCTGCCCGCTTTGAAGCTCATAGCGGAGCTAGAGGCAATTCCTGGCGAAGTCCGAAAAGAGGCTTTTCGGCGAAGCTGTCAGTTAGCTTCCTGGCGATGCTCTGGATGATGTTAGCCTCTCATACGAGGCTATCTCTTTGGGCTAATGTAATGCTAAATGCTAGCATTTTAGACCTGCTGAGGTCTGTTTAGAAACAATCCGGGTTCACTGTTCTGCTTGCTGGATCAGTGGAGTCCAAACCGCTTCCTCGTCCCTTGGAGTTGGGTGAAAAACTGGTCTTCAGCTCGTCTGTCCCTTGTCTTTTGTAAATGTCAACAAGTTTAGACATCGTTCGGACCAATGAGAATCTTGTCTTTTTTAAGTGTCAACAAGACCCCCTTCAAAGTTTTCGAAAGTCTGCAATAGCCCAGACTTCGAAATACTTTGAACTGCTGTGATGGTGGTGTGGAGTATGAACATCTCCATGATGGTTGAGTTCAGCTTCGCCTTCAATCCTGCTTTGGGATGGATCTGCCAAAGAGTTTGCACTGGTTCGCGAATAGCTTCGCGTCGGGGTAGCTCCGCATCTGGGCTTTCAAGAAATAAGTTCGCTTTGGAACTCCTGTTGCTTTTTCAAAGCCAACTGCCGTGGGGCGGTTACGAGGAGGATCATTCCTTCTTTCGCGCCAATCGAGAGAGATGTTCTCCGATTTGCACGTTTCCAAGGGAGGATATTCCCTTTATTCAAGGCGCCATAAGTGCCTTTTATGAGGGAGACGTTTTCTTCCCTTGTACGGTTCCAATGGGAACCGTCCCTGTCATCAAGGCGCAATCAATGCCTTAAGTGCGCTCGTGCTTCCACGCTTGAGGTGGTTGTGCTCAGGCCATGGGGCCTATAAATAGGACACTTGAGGTCCTTTGAAGAGAAGTGCCTTGCCTTTCTTCTTCCCTTCTCTTGGTTGTGAGAGATACTCAGATCTCAGAATTAGTGGGAAAGCCCACCCTGGTTGTCTAACCGGCCAAGGACCAGTAAGTCTTGATCATTCAAAGACTTCACCGCTTTTTAGGGAACTCATCTCCCTTGATTTAGCTTTGGCAGCTCGCTTCAGAGATTAGCTTCCCTTGTTCTTCATCTTGCAATTGGCTGCTGCAGAGAAGGATCTCATCACGGCTTTCTGCGAAACCATCATCTTGATTTGATCAGAAAGACCATTGCTTGTTAAGTCCGCTGCGCAGGCAGGACTTGGGACTTGGCTTCCTCAATAGTTGAGCCAGTCTTGCCATATTGGCGAGGTTGAGACTGTTCTTCACAAGATCAGTCTGACTTTGCCGTATAGGCGAGGCTAGGACTTGGCGTTTGCTGAGCCAGCCCATGGTTGCTGTGCAGGTGGAACTTGTCCTCTGCTGAAGTCGGATTGCTTTGCCGCTGAAGAATCTGACTTAATATTTTTGCAGCTCTTTCTGTGCTTAACTGCTAACTTGCTTCAATTTGCCTTGCAGCGAGCTATGCTTGCCAGTCTGGTGACTTGATGGAAGAAGCCATAAAATTGCCTTATGCTTCCCCGGTTGAAGCTTTACTTTTAAGCAGGAGGAACAATTCGGGGCAGCGGATGCGCGTCCCAGGGGCTGTTGGCAGCCTCTTATCCGAGATGATTCGATCTGAGGTGAGGCTGGCTGCCGACTTTCAACTTTGGTGGCCTTCGTCGGGGACGATCCACTTCATGGGAGTGGGCCTCACACCCGTCAGATCACTAGCATCAAAACTAGTTCCCATTATAGGTGATCTGACGTGTTGGCGGCGATAAGCTTTTATTGCCAGGCTTCAACAAAAATGGCCTGGTAAGATCTGCCATTTTGTGGAGAAAAATGACCGTGTCCTCGCGGCACCATCTGCTCATGTGCGAAGAATTACGGCCTTGTGCAGGAGGAAGGCCTTTCCTGTCCCGTTGATCTGGCTTGGTAGCAGATAAAACCGCTTGTATGCCTCAAAAGATCTTTGTTGGGCAACTGAGTGTGTTGTATGAAACACAACTTCGATGTAATATCAATGTACCCTTGCTTTTGAATCAATGAAAGTTCATTGTCTGATCATCTGATTTGCTTGCTTTCACTGAGAGTCTGGCCATAGCTGGGCTGAACTGTATGCAGAGTTAAGGACATTGTCCTTTCTTCGAATGATCTTCGCGAGACCGGCATGTCCCGCAAACAGCAGCCTCTTTGGCGGGCTAAGGTAGACCTCCTGGCGAAGTCTTTGAAGGTTTGTGCGAAGCCCGCACTTTGCTCCTGCGCGGAGTTAACCCTTTAGTGGGGTTGAACCGTCGCACTTTGGGAAAAGCGCCTCAGGCGCTTCGGGCACTGTTTCGAATTAATTCGAAACGGCGGCATGTGCCCTTTTTCGAGGCCTTGATTTAGGCGCTGATTGGCCTATAAAAGCCCGATTGGGCTGAATATGGGAAGATCTCCCTTTATTTTTAGAGAACTTTCTATCTCTTCCTCTTCTTCTTCCTCCTTTGCTTCAGAGTACTTTGAGCACTCTTGCATTCCTTCAATGGCGCCCAAGAGACGAGCGGGAAAGGAAGCAGCGACTTCTGCAGCGGAGGGTCCTCCTCCTCCGTTCATTGAGCGACCAATCGCTGGTAAGAGACTCTCCAATTTGATTAGAGAGTGGTCTTCATCCTTTGGAGTCGATACTCGGCTATTAGGACGATCGAATATGATCTGTCCTTATCAGGGAACTCGTTTCCCTTAACTTCCCTATTTTACTTGCACCAGGGAAGTAAGAACTGAACAGTTCTTCCCTTGGGCTTCCATAGGAAGCCATTGCTTGGGGCAGTCTTCATCCTGTTGAGGAACAGGATATGGGTCGTGTGCCTTCAGTCGTGGCCACGAAGGACGACTGTTGGTCATGAAGTCCTTTTGATGACGTCAGCCCTTAGGGCTATGCCAGTTCCTGCAAAGATGCAGTCTTATCTGTGAAGCGAAGCTTTTTATCAAAGCTATTATCCCGCTGTTCCTGCTTACTGGGCGAGGCTATGCCTTAGCGAATTTTTATGTCTTCGCGTCCATTTGATTGGTGAACTAATCATAGTTCATTTTTTTTTTTTTTTTGTTTTTGCAGTACATTACGCCTCCGGCCTTCAGAACAGTCTATTTGGCGTAACCAGTCGAGCAGGGAGCATCAGCTTGCAGTTCATCGGGCAGGCTTCCTTGTTCAGTGAGCCGAGCCCCCTTGTACGGGATACGCTCATTCAGAGCGGTGGCCCGCAGGCCATGCGGAGCATCTTGACTACGGCTTCGTTTGAAGATATCGACCGTCAGGCTTACAAAAAGCCTGACTTCATGTTCGGGGATGCTGCACCTGATCCCGATCGCCAGCTGCAGGCCGGCGAAGGCCAGTGGATCTTCCAGTTGGATGGCGAGAGATTCTATCTCCCGTCTACTAAGCGGCATTTCGCTTTGTCTTCCTTCGCGAGCGTGACTCAGGCTCGGAAGATGGCGTGGGGCGTGAGCCTAAATGCCGAGTCTATAAGTGTCGGGAGGTTGACATTCCAGACCGGCTATTCGAGGGCGGGCCCTCCTCGTAGCATAATAGGGCTATACCCTGGGAAGGTGTCGCGGGACCTTCCAGTAGGAGAGAATCCAGCTGCGGCGCCGACCTTCGGTACTCAGTTCTGCGAGGCTGAGGGGAACTACCCCGCCACAGATTTCAGGGCTCCTGGTTGGGTCCACCCTCCTAGGTCATGGTGGGCGGAGTTGACCAATTATATCCTCAATCATTTTGGGGGGAATTAGAGAGGTTGAACCTCTATGAGGCCGTCAGGGCGACCTGCTATGGCATTGAGATGAAGGTGGCGTGCTTCTACGCCATCCTTGAGTTGTACTGCCCAGCCTCGGGGACTTTCTTCACCCCGGTTGGTGAATTGGGCATGGCCCTGCATGAGATGCGAGAGATCTCTGCTTTGCCCTTCGGGTCTCTTCCATATGAAGAGTATTTTCCGTGTGAGACGGAGTTGGCTCTCTTGGAGAAGCAAGAGCCTGCTTTGCTTGAGACATATCGGGAATTGATGTGCCACCTGCACATTTGTTCCAGCATCCACACTGGTGGCAAGGGTAGCTCGAAGAGCTTGAAGAGCTGGGGGAACTACTTGTTCCCGGACATGACTAGTGCGCCCGAGGCAGCTCATTGCGGAGTTGCTGAAGAGGACATCTTGGTAAGGATGGAGGTGCATGCTGAAAAGGACATCGTCGTGACAGAAGATGATGGTCCTTTCGAGAAGGGTGATGTTCTTCGGAGCTTTCACCATCAGGCCCGTCGGCCTATGTCTCGCAAGGCGTTGCTGGCTGGCTTCTTGACCATCTGGTTAAAGAAGTGTGTCGTGCCTTCTTCTTCGGGTGACATTGTTCACCCGAATGTGCTGCTGCCTGCTGTCCGCTTGGTCCATGGCCACCGTCTGGGTCTTCTCCCGGCCATGGTGTGTTGTATTCAGAGGGGCCTTCGTGTTCTGACGGAGGCTTTCTGCAGGCCAATGGCGTCAAGGCGGGGGAAGGGTGCCGTCCTGCCTTGTGACGGGCCCAATCCTAGGGTAGGTTTACCGTACACCTACTTGATGGCGTGGTTCGCCTTGCACTGCCCTACTTTAATTGGAGCTGGGGAGGACCCTCCGCCGGGTGTTCAAACGGCGCTTCTCCGTCGTTTTGAAGGCTGTTTGTGGCAGAAAACTTATGTGGCCGAGGCCCGTAAGTTAGTGCGTCGTTATGACGCTTACAGCCTGTTCCGCTGTTTTCCTCGCCTGCGGGGTGCAGGATACAACGAGGAATTCCGTGATGTGGAATCAGGTCGGTCCCCCATGAGTCGGGGTGTTTTCGAGTGGCTGGTGTGTATCCGGCCCTCGCATCTGCTGTACCGGAGTGGGGATACCTGCTACATGGAGCCCTACATCCCGAGCCGGTTCGCCCGCCAATTTGGGTATGACCAGTTGTATGTGGGCAACCCGAATCCGGACCTGGCTTTCATGGGGAGCCTCATTGATGGGGCTCGTGCTTGGCGGTTCTTTACCGCGGATGACACTGGAGCGTGGCTACGCACGCCGTTGAGGGATCCCGGCCTATGGACGACCCTGTGTTTCTGCCAATGGTATGCGGCTTCGAACTCTACACCTGCTAGGTTTAACGTCAACCGTTCGGGTGTGAGGTTAATTTCTCATCGGATGAGGCAGAAGGCTTCTGATAAGATGGAGGGCAAACGAGTCCGTGTTCCTGGCATAGAGGAGTTCATCGCTATAGATGACAGCGAGGCTTCTGATGCGGGGAGCCCTCGCTTTGAGGCAGAGACAAGGGCTGATGCCCACGAAGCTGGTGCTCGTGAAGCCGGGTCTGGTGTAGTGGGAGCAGCTCCCCCACAGCATGTGGAAGAAGTGGAGGAAGAGGACTCTGAGGTCCACTTCAAAAGGAAGCGTGGGAGTGGATCCCGTAGGAAGTCGTCGGCGAAGAAGCCCCGTCGCCAAACTCCTACCATTGTGGTGGAGGGCGAACTCCCTACGGCGCTTCCTTCTGCTGCTCCATTAGTGGCTGAGCCGTCGGTTGCTGAACCGACTACTGGTAAGATTGGCCCCATCTAATATGTCTTCAGCGCGCTTTACATAACTCATCATTTGTTTTTTGTTGCAGGAGCTGAGGCAATTGGAGGGCAAGGGGAGCACTACGATCCCCTGTTTACTTATGGAAGTGCAGCTGGTTCCTTTGCTCGCTCGGAGGAGTCTGGGGATCATGCGGCCGATATTGGCCCTTCGGGCGCTGAGGCTTCTAGAGGAAGTCCTATGGCATCCAGCTCTGCCGGGTGGTCTGCGGAGGAATCGGCGAGTGGGCCGGCTATCCGCGTTGAGTCTGGTAAGAACTTTCCGATGGGACCCTTGGATTCTGATGCGGCTGACGAGGTGACATCGGCCTTCGGTAAGACTAAGATCTCTTGGTCCTCGCCTATTTGTTGCGTCCCCCTTTTTGACCTTGGTTTTGTTGCAGGTATTCGTCCCCAAGGTGCATCAGCTTGGCAAGAGGCGGAGGGTTTTCCTGGAGGGTCAAAGGGCGATATGAGCGCTTCGACCGGGGCAGACGCTGCTGTGTTAGACGCGCTGTATGGCGACCTGCCTTTTTATCAGCCCAAATCAGCGGAGGGCCCTGAGGTTGAAGAGGCGGCAGTCCCGGAGGTACCCCCACTTCCAGTCATATCAACGAGTGGGGTGCAGACTGTCTTGCCGAATACGGCATTGAGGGTGATTGTGAGCCCTACCTCCCCGACGCTGGTAGTTGAGCCTGCTGCTCAGGAGGTGGTTGCCAGTCCTACCTCCGCGGTGGCTGGCGTGCTGGTGTCGCTGAGGACTCCGCCGAGGTCACCTTTGGCTTGCCCTGCTGCTGTCGATGCTCCCGCTTCTTCTTCCGCGGTGGTGTCGACTAGGTTGGTAGATTGCTCCGAGGTTGTCTCAAGGGTTGATGAAGCTGAGAATGACTTTATCGGTAATCTGGTCGACAGCTTCTATAATAGTTTGGAGCAGACTATCGGTCTAGTCTTGAAGGGCTCGCCTGTGCCATTTTCGAAGCTGAAGATGGTTCTCTCCCGTGGCATTGAGTGTATCCGGGACTTTGAGGGGTACCATCAAGCTACTGCTCTGGAGCTCCTGGTAGATGACCTTGAGAAGGACGTGGAGGAATGGCGCCATTTCTATCGTTCCGACGCAGCGTCTTTGGCTGATGAACGGCTCGCACGTCTTGTCGCCCAGAAGCGCGAGGCTCAGCTCGCTGCCCAAGAGGCTGTTGAGGCTATCTCCTCTGACTTGAGGTCCTTGGAGGCAAAGGAAGCAGAGGTTGGGAGTGCAATTGATGCTTCCAACAGTGCTCTTTTTGACGCTGAAGATAAGATCAAGAGGGCTGAAGAGATGATCCGAAAGGCAAATCTCCTCTTGTCGAAGGCTACACAGATGCGTCATGAAGAGTCTGCGCGGCTTAAGCAGCTCAGGGCTCGAAGTGAGGAACTGGCGGAGCGGAAGTCATCACAGAGGGCGACTTTGGCAGAGACCGAGGCTCGTCTGGCTCAGGCGGTGGACTTCGATGAGGCAGAGCTAAGATCACAGGCGCTGGCCCAGGCTGAAGATGACAGGAGGACGCGGCTAGCTTCGCTCGGAGATCGGATCCGATCTTATCATGTACGCCTATAGGCTCCTCCATGTATCCCATCCTTTTGGATTTAATAGAAAATTTTTCTTTTGCCGTCTGTTGTTTAGATAATGAGACATGACTGTCTGTTGGTTCAGAGGTTGCAGTAACATAACCGAATGGGACGTTGCCAGTCTCGAGGTTAGCCCTTTGCGGGGCTTGAAAGGAAGGGAGATACTTGCCTTTTGTAAATGTCAGCAAGCATCGAGATTGAGACTTAGCTGTCAGCTGGTTCAGGGGTCGCAATGACATGACCAATTTGAGACGCCACTAGGCTCAATGGTAGATGAAACTTGGCTATCTGCCAGTTCAGAGGTCGCAATGACGTAACTGGTTGAGAAGCCACCAAGCTTCAATCAATAGGTGATACTCGTCTTTTGTAAATGTCAACGAGTATCGAGACCTGTCTTTTGTAAATGTCAACAGGGCTCGGGATCGAGACTTAGCTGTCTGCTGGTTCAGAGGTCGCAATGACATAACCAATTTGAGACGCCACTAAGCTCAATGGTAGATGAAACTTGGCTATCTGCCAGTTCAGAGGTCGCAATGACGTAACTGGTTGAGAAGCCACCAAGCTTCAATCAATAGGTGATACTCGTCTTTTGTAAATGTCAACGAGTATCGAGACCTGTCTTTTGTAAATGTCAACAGGGCTCGGGATCGAGACTTAGCTGTCTGCTGGTTCAGAGGTCGCAATGACATGACCAATTTAGACGTCACTAGGCTCAATGGTAGATGAAACTTGGCTATCTGCCAGTTCAGAGGTCGCAATGACGTAACTGGTTGAGAAGCCACCAAGCTTCAATCAATAGGTGATACTCGTCTTTTGTAAATGTCAACGAGTATCGAGACCTGTCTTTTGTAAATGTCAACAGGGCTCGGGATCGAGACTTAGCTGTCTGCTGGTTCAGAGGTCGCAATGACATAACCAATTTGAGACGCCACTAAGCTCAATGGTAGATGAAACTTGGCTATCTGCCAGTTCAGAGGTCGCAATGACGTAACTGGTTGAGAAGCCACCAAGCTCAAAATTGCAATGGAGTTTGGGAAAAGTCTCGTTTTCACGGGGAGAAACGAGGGAATCACTGTCATAGGTTTGATGTTAACGTAACAGCGAGATATATATGTGGTCCTACCATTCTATGGATGAGAATTGGTAAGTGACTTTGGAGATCTCGTTCTCACGAGGAGAAATGAGAGGGCTGCTGTCATAGGTTAAATGTTAACGTAACAGCGGAATATATATGTGATCCTACCATTCTATGGATGAGAATTGGTAGGTGATTTTGGAGAGGGAATCAAATGGGAGCAGGTCCCTTGGGATTTTAAGCAAACCCCCAGCTACCAGCAGGTTTGATATGCTTGGAGAAAGAGAGAGGCTCTCTTTGTGCGCATTCCGGACGCGCGGATCTCGATCAGAGGTGTAATGTTAACTTGATCGAGAGCAAGATCCTTGATTAAGGATAGTATTTCTTTAAGAATTTGCCATTGATTGGCATCATGAGGAGGTCGCCATCTGCAGTCATGAGGCGATATGCTCCGTTTGAGTAGACTGTCTCTATCACAAACGGTCCTTCCCATTTAGGCTGAAATTTGCCTTTGGTCTTGTGCGTCATAATCATCGGTCGTCTGACGGCTAAGACCAGGTCTCCTTTATGGAAGATTCTCTGCTTGACCTTTTTATTGAAGGCTTTTGACATCCGAGCCTGATATAGCTCGATGTGTTGCTGAGCTTGTAGCCGCTTCTCGTTTAGGGCTTCGAGCTCTTGAAGACGCAGGCGATCATTGTCTTCTGATGTCATCTTAGTAGTCAAGGCTACCCGTAATGATGGCACCTGGATTTCCAATGGGATGACCGCTTCGCACCCATATACCAGGGAGAAAGGCGTATTGCCTGTCGGTGTCCGAACCGTAGTCCGGTAGGCCCAAAGGCATTCACCGAGCTTTTCGTCCCAATCTCGCTTGTTCGAGGAGACAAACTTCTTGAGCAGCTTGATGATTGTCTTGTTAAATGCCTCTGCCAAGCCGTTGGCGGCAGGATTGTAGGCGGTTGAAGCCACATTCTGAATTCGGTATTTATCGCAGAACCGATAGAACCCCTGGCTTACGAATTGGGGACCATTGTCATGGATGATCCGCCTGGGGACACCAAATCGATAGATGACATGGTGTTTGATGAAGCTAACCAGATGGGAGGTTTTGACTTCGGCCAAAGGTGTGGCCTCTGCCCATTTTGAGAAGTAATCGGTTATTGTCAGGATAAACCGGTGACCTCTTGCCGAAGAGGGACTGATTGGCCCTACGACATCGATTCCCCATGCTTCAAATGGCCATGAAGTAACAGTAGGGTAGAGCAACTCCGAAGGTTGGTGTATGAAGTCTGCATGGACCTGGCACGCCTTACACCTTCGTGCATATTGGGTGGCATCGGCCATCATGGTCGGCCAGTAGTACCCAAGTCTGTGCAACCTGTCTTTAAGCTTTGGACCCGGCTGGTGAGCTCCGCAAATGCCATCATGTGCTTCTTTAAGCACTTCCTGTGCCTCTGAATGAGAGAGACAACGGAGGAGGACACCGTCATATGAACGACGGTAGAGTGTCTTCAAAGTGGGATCATAGTAGAAACGGAGCGACCTTCGTCTGATGGACGCCGCTTCTTTGGGATCGTCTGGAAGCAGACCGTGCAGAGCGTAGTCAATGAGAGGGAAGCGCCAATCCCTCGGCTCAAGATTCACGGAGGTATGATGGACTTCTTGGATCCTTAGCATATGCTTGGAGCATACGAGATGCCGGGTTGCGACTGTGAGGTGATACTCTGTGTCGGCCGGTAAGGCTAGCGTCGTCGCTAGTGCAGCGAGAGCATCCGCCTTGGTATTCTGAGATCGAGACACATGCCCGATGTAGAAGCCTTCAAATAGGCTAGCCAGTTCGATAGCTGTATGATAGTAAGGCACCAAGTCCTCATGGCGGACTTCATATTCACCTTTTACCTGGCTAATGATCAGCTTTGAATCGCCATAAGCTTCAAGGTAGCGTACCCCCATTCCATGAGCGAGCTGGAGACCGATGAGCAGAGCATTGTATTCCGCTACATTATTAGAGTATGATTCTGTCAAGGAGAATGCTCTGGGAAGGATATGATCCTGTGGGGAGATGAACACAACCCCTACTCCGGCAATAATCTTGCCTTTGGGGCCCATCCGTGATACTCCGTCGAAGAACATCTGCCACACTTCCTCTGCTGAGGTTGCATTAGACTCGAAGACCTCATCAGGGATGTCTTCGTGAAGTTTTGAATGTTCCGAAACTGGATGCGCAGCCAAGAACTCTGCAAGGGCTTGACCTTTAACCGCCTTTTGAGGGGTAAAGGTTATGTCGTATTGGGACAATAGCAGTGCCCATTTAGCCAATCTTGAGTTCAACGACCCTGGCTTCGTCATGAGAAGACGTAAAGGGTTCACCCTGGAGATGACATGTATGATTTGGCCAACCAAATAATGTCGAGTCTTCTGGACAGCGAAGACGAGAGCTAAACATTCTTTCTCAATAGGATTGTAGCGAGATTCCGCTCCTATGAGAGTCCTACTCAGATAATAAATGGCCTGCTCGTGGCCATTGTCGTCCTTTTGAGCGAGGAGGGCGCCGAGGGAATAGTCCAGAGCTTTTACATAAAGCAAGAATGGTTTCCCTGATGTAGGGGCCACTAAGACCGGAGGTTTTGTGAGATACCTTTTAATGTCTTCAAAAGCTTCTTGACAAGCTTGGTCCCATATGAAGGCAGTACCCTTTTTCATGAGGCGGGTAAAGGGCTGGCAACGGCCCGATAGATTTGCTATGAATCTTCTGATATAGGCTAACCTGCCTTGTAAGCCTCTGAGCTCTTTGAGGTTTGTGGGTGGATGCATGTCCTGGATGGTTTTGACTTTGTCTGGGTCTAGATGGATTCCTTTTGATGTGACAATGAACCCAAGGAATTTGCCACTGGACACTCCCAAGAAGGATTTTGTCGGGTTCATTTTCAGCTGATGAGCCCGCATTATGTCGAACATCGTTTTCAGATCACGAAGATGTTCATTTTTGCTGCGGCTTTTGACGGCAATGTCGTCAACATAGCATTCCACCGTCTTTCGGAGATGGTCGCGGAAGATCATGCTCATCGCCCGCTGGTAGGTTGCTCCGGCGTTCTTCAGTCCGAAGGGCATTACAGTGTAGCAGTATACCCCCAATGGCGTTCGGAAAGAAGTATGCTTCTCGTCATCAGGATACATCTTGATCTGGTTGTACCCTGAGAAGCCGTCCATGAAAGACATCCTCTCGAATCCGCATGTGTTGTCGATCATGACATCGGTGATCGGCAGTGGGAATTCATCTTTGGGACAGGCCGTATTGAGATCACGGTAGTCGATGCAGATTCGTATTTTCCCATTCTTCTTGAGGACGGGGACTATGTTAGCCACCCAATCTGGATGTTGTTCCTCCCGGATGAAGCCACAAGCAATGAGCTTATGAACTTCGGCTTCAATAGCCTCCATGATGTTTGGGCGGAACCGACGTTGTTGCTGCTTGACTGGCTTAACGTCGGGCTTGATGTTTAGACGGTGCATAGCGACCTGTGGATCAAGTCCGGGCATGTCTTCATAGCTCCAGGCGAAAACATCTATATACTCTTTTATGAGTATTATCAGTTCTTCCTTTTCGATGAGTGATAAGCTTTCACTTATGAAAATAGGCTTGGGGTGATCTTGACTACCCAAGTTGACCTGGATCACCTTGTCTTCGGTAGGCGGCTCGCGCAGCTCAAACCGCTTTTCCCATTGGAGACTTAATTGCTGGGCCCATGATTCCTCATTGGCAACCTCTGCGGGTTCCAACTGACTGCTTGAAGTCATGAGGCTTTCGAATATTCTTCCTATGCTGACATCAGAGTCCCATTCGGAGGATGAGGCCGACTGTGATGGGATCGATCCATCGCCTTTGTCCTGAACCGTTGTTGATGATGTGGGTGTAACATAACCCAACCCCCTGCGCGTACTATCATAGTAATTTGCAGGTTTCCCTCTTGGGACGGAGTTACGCATCAAGCTGCGTCTTCCTTTTCCGAAGTTTAGGCCCGCTCCCTGCTTCAGGTTGTAACCCATCTTCTTCATGATATGGCGCGCTGATGGCGCGTAATGAAAGAACTGTGGAGCATCCGACTCTGAGCTTGAGTCTGTAGTTGAGGATCTCCCTGGCCGGACTTTGCCGAAGATTATCGGCGACTGACCTTGCTTGGACGGAGGGACTACCAGCGTGGCCCCTTCTATGGCTTCCACGGATGTACTAGCCACACTCGACTCATGTACGGGCATATGAAGAGAGCCATCCATAATGGATTTGATCGACTCGATGCTCGCAGGATAATCAAAAGAAATATTATCATTAATTATCCATTCGCCTTCCTCATCAGAAGGGATCTTACATCGGGGATCATTAAAGCATGCTACAATTGGCTCGCCAATCAGAATGGCCGGCATGCCCGTTTCAGATTCCGAATCCGCCTCATTGCCGCTTTCATCACTGTCTGGCAATGGTTCTCCCGGCGTTCCACTAGCCTCTTGATATAGGAGAGCATCTGTGAAATAGTTTTCCACCCCCTTGAAGGGCTGCTTCTCAGCGAAGACAGTTCGTACTGTCGCATCATCCTCAACATACTTGAAGCACTGATGGAGAGTGGATGGAACGATCCAGTTGGCATGGATCCATGGTCGTCCCAGTAGCAGGTTGTATGATGTGTCCGCGTCAATGACATAGCATGTCACTTCTGACTTCAGGCTTCCGATTCTGCAGCGAAGCCGAATCTTTCCAAGCGGATGACTGCTCCCGGCGTTGAAACCATATATTGTAGTGGTGGTTGCGGACAACCTGTACAGTGGTATGCCAAGGAAGTAGAGGAGCCTTTTGGGGATGATGCTGAGCGCAGACCCCGGATCGACTTGTATCCTTTCAATACAGGTTGAACCGATATACCCGGTATAGTACAGAGGTCGATCATGCTTGTTGTCTTTGAGAAGCATATCTTCCGCCGTGAAGGTAATGGCAGGTACCTTTGACTGTGCGTGATGGCACTCTGAGCAGGAAAGCCGCATCTCATCACCAGGAATCTCAGGCATGTATGTCAGAAAGGACTCTGAGTTGGCTAGCGCATCTCTGAGTGCCTCTCTTGTCTCTTTAGAGAGACGAAGAAGCTCGTGTATTGTGATACGAGCCGGGATATTGGCTAAGTGGGCCAATACATCAAAGCGAAAGGGCGTGGCTAGCCCTTGGCTTGGCGGTTTCTTCAACACGTGGTCGAATCGCACTTCGTTAGGTTTTTCCTTTCCCTTGGCTGGAATTGGAGTGGATGTCGGCATTGGTACTGACGCCGTTTGTTGCTGTATCTCGTCAGTAGTTCTGTCATACTGCCTTAGGTATGACTTTCCAGACCGGGTGCCCATCTGTTGAGGCGCATCTGCCTGCGCTGTACAGGCATGCTTCTCTTCTTCTGAATCGCTGAGGGAAGCCGAAGTAAGATTACCATCATCTGGCAGGACAGAGATGACATTGCAGGACTTGCCCTTTTTGCTGGAGTCCTTCGACGTCCGCTGTACGTCTTGGACGAGGTCAGGGTGTATCCACATAACTTCCCCTGTCTCCAATGTCAAAGGGACGAGACCCTTGTTGTATTGAGTCATGGCTGGAGGATGCTTGACTTCTAGCCGTGGCGCCGGGGCTGAATAGGTCCCGTCGGGAACCATGACCTTCTGGGCAGTGCCGAACTCAATAGTCACCATATTGGCAGTGACTTTCTTCTGCTCCGTCTTCAGTGTGAGGACTCCGACGTCGACCAAGGCTTGAATTCTATCCTTGAGAACATAGCACTTGTCAGTAGGATGGTGGATCATCCTGTGGTAGAGGCAGTACTTAGGGTCGTTTGTGCGCCCTATCTCATCAGGGCGTCGAGCATCTGGCAACTTCATCTTATTCCCTTTGTGGAGCAGATGGAATATCGTGACCACCTGGTCGTCTCTGAAGGAGTACTGTTTAGGAGGGAACTTGGGCTCCTGATTGTTGAAGCTGCTCTTTTGGCCTTTGACTGCATGTCCCCGGTCAGCTCGACGGACATAATTTCCTTCCCTTTAGCTTGGGAAGACTGCGGGAGATCGCTGCGCCCTTTGTTGTTCGCGCCCCATTTGCTTCTAGGGGCGGATGACTCGAACTTTTTAGCCGATTTTTCGGCTATCTCAGCTTGTTCGACCAGTTCCTTCCAAGTGTGGGCCTTGACAGCCCCCATGCGAACTTCTACTTGATCCGAGAAGTTATGTCTGCATGTTTGTAAAAGCATGGGTAAAGGCATCCCTGCTGGGCACATCAGAGATAGATTTCTGAACCGCTCAATGTATTCACGGACAGATTCGCCTTTCCTCTGCACAGTGGAAAGGAGCTTGTCCATGGTCACTTCGGTGTCATCCTCATAGAAGCGAGAGAGGAACCGAGTTTCCAGGTCGATCCAGGAATTGATAGAGCCCTGAGGAAGGCTTCGGAACCAGTCGAATGCCACCCCTTTCAAGGTGCCGATGAACAACCTAGCCATGATGGCGTCGTTGCTTAGAACATTACCGGTCTGGGACCGGAAATAGTAGATGTGCTGATTGGGCGAGCTCTTACCATCATACGTATGCAACGTTGGTGGTTTGAACTTTGGCGGATATGGCACCGAATCCCATTCCAGTGGGTAAGGACGGACTACCCCCACTTTCTTCAATTCATCCTTCTGAGCCAGGGATGAAATTTGAGCTTGAAGGCCTTTAAGGACTTCGGCATCCAGGGAAGAGCCTCCCTTAGTTCTCTCCGTCTTGGGCGGATCATTGCTGAGATGTCCCTCCTCGTCATGATTACTCCCGGTATCATCATTCCGGTTGCTGAGGAGCTGAGCGAGCATCTGTTGAATATTGTCCAGGGCCTCTTGCTGAGTTCTAGAGGTCTGCTCCTGAGCTTCCAAACGCCGACGAAGGTCGTCATTGGCGTTCTCGGCCATATTGACCGATGCTTTGTCCGTTCGCACCGAACTGACTGTTGCTGAAGAGGCATACCCGCTGTCTTCATCTTCTCCATCGGATGATTGGGGTGACCGCCTGAGTTGTGGCACGGTTGGGACCGTCGAGGAGGAAGGCTGCTCATAATTATAGGGTATCGCCACCCTGGATCTGGTGCTTCGGAAAACACCTTCTTCGCGCACCAAGACTTCACCTAAGCCCGGGCTATAATCTGGATCTGGGGAGCCGAAAGGGGTGTCGTCAGAGGCTTGACTTCTTCCGCGCGGCTCTCGCCCCCTTCCGGTCATGTTGACGGATGCAGAGGCTGGATCCGGTGGCCCGCTCCTTTTGGGATGCTTCATCGGGACGCGCGCAGACAGTCGATCAAAGACTGATCGCCGATATGGAGCAGTGGCGAGGGTCGGTCGTAACCGACACTGCATAGAATGGACCATCACCAATTGGCATTCACATCGTCGAAGACAGGAGGAAGTGGCCTGGAAATGCTTCAATCTCCGCTTGTCCGCCAAGAATTCTCGCAGGTCGGCCCTGTAGGGGCCTGAACAATCTGGTATATGGGACAACGCATCGTTCCCCTTATTCTTGCGGAAAGGGTCAGCACCGCATAGTGCTCTGGTTCTAGCCTCGCGGCTGTAAACCCGATGAGTATGCCGAGGTACAATAGCCTTGCTTGTGAAGACAGGGCTAGCAGTAGGCATTGCTGCTCTAGGCGACGGTATGATCGCCGTCTTGACTTTATGGTTGGCAGCATTGTTGGCGCAGGCGGGCATCTTGCCTTTTTCTTCATAAGAGAGGCGCGGATTTGGCGTGGCTACGCCTGAAGCTTCAGCAGAGGACCTCTGTTTAGGCCTCCATATCCGTTTTGGCAGAGGATGCATAGGTTCGCAAGGAACCTGAATAGCCACAAGCGGGGCTGTGGGGTGTTGGCAAAATTCTGCCTCTGGTTTCTGATTTGAAACCTTGATCATGAAGACCTTCCCGTGCTTCCGTGCTCGAAGCATTAGGCCACCCCCAGAGAGGACTTCTTCAAATCTTCTTTGATCGATCTGGATAACCAGGTTCTCAAAAGTGCAGGATCTGGGCTGCGGACCTGTTTCCTTGTTGCGCCAGAGAACTGCGGCAGGTTTGCAGAGAACCTTTTCCGTCTCCGCAGAGACTTTGCTTGAAGATTTAGCCAGAGAAGATCTGGCTGCACCGGCTTTTCTGAATTCAGAGATAGACCCGAAGGTCTGTTCGTCGCATTGCGACACTTGATTCTCAGCAGAGGAGAATACGTTCCCCAGCGGAGTCGCCATCTTGTTTTCCATTATGTTTGCAAAGGGGGAAAACTTACAAAAAAGGTTTGAGGAGCTAAATTACAAGTATTCTTAAAAAGATTACAAGTAGATCTCCTCAGAGATTCTGGGAAAATGTGCCGATAGGAGTCTGGTCAGCGCGCGACCACTTTGTCCCTTTGACGATGCGAGCGATGAGATTCCCTTCTCGCCTGGTTCCGGGAATCAGAGAATAGAGGATTGGTAGAACCCTCTGACTACTTCTCAAAACCACTTCTGTGAGGAATTCCTTCTCGCCTGGTTCCGGAGATTCCTTGAGGAAAAGAGGTTGTTAGGGTATCGCCACCCTGAGAAGAGAAGTATTTCTCTTGAAAGGTCTCTGAATTAGAGATTGCACGGTGCGTTGATGAAGAAGTCCGATCTTTGAGAAGACGCCAATCTCGCCGATGATCAATTGATGATCCTCCTCGATCTGATGCGATGCGATCCGATGCGATGCGATGCGATGCGATGCGATCCCTCTCCCTTGTGCCCCTGATGGGCTATTTATAGGGAAAGTAAGGGTATAATCGTCCCCTTTGAAGATATAGAAACAGATTGAACCGAATCTGTTTGAATCTGGAAAGTAGCCTTGCTGCGAGGCTATAATAGCTTCCGCGGAGCTAGAAAATGGCAAGTCGGTTGATCTTTCCGATGTGTTATGATCCTTTCCATATCGTTGATTGATTCTCCTTGATCCACTTACTCGTTTCAAGAGAGTCAAGAGATTGTGGCAATCACCTGCCATATTTGAATCCTGATTGGATTTGATTAGATTGAATCCGATCTTATCAGGAGATTTGATTGGTCAAAGGTTGACCATAGCAGGCTGATGGCGGAGCTGCCCGCTTTGAAGCTCATAGCGGAGCTAGAGGCAATTCCTGGCGAAGTCCGAAAAGAGGCTTTTCGGCGAAGCTGTCAGTTAGCTTCCTGGCGATGCTCTGGATGATGTTAGCCTCTCATACGAGGCTATCTCTTTGGGCTAATGTAATGCTAAATGCTAGCATTTTAGACCTGCTGAGGTCTGTTTAGAAACAATCCGGGTTCACTGTTCTGCTTGCTGGATCAGTGGAGTCCAAACCGCTTCCTCGTCCCTTGGAGTTGGGTGAAAAACTGGTCTTCAGCTCGTCTGTCCCTTGTCTTTTGTAAATGTCAACAAGTTTAGACATCGTTCGGACCAATGAGAATCTTGTCTTTTTTAAGTGTCAACAGCATAACGTGCACACCCCCAATTGCCAGAACTCCGGTCAACCGTGCGGTCGACCGTTCTGGCCTGTAATAGGCACGGTCGACCGCCGGTCAACCAACCTTGGTCAAAACAGAAAAGTAGCCTAAAATACATTTGAAAATTTGTTATGTTTTGAAAAGATTTTTGTAAGGTTTTTGAAATGTAGAAAACTAAGTATACTTATTATAAAACAAAGTATATTTTATAAAGGTTTGATAATCAAAAGCTAAAAACATTCTTTTGAAAAACGTGCAATTTATGTGTGTGTGTGTTTTTTTGAGCTTCAAACATATATACTAATTTTTTAACAAAAAAAATCTATAAGATGAGTCTACAAGTAGGCGTCTCTGAAACTTGATGTTGAGCAGTGATTGAGCTAGAGCCTGATATCTCATGCTTGAAAATTGAGCCATCAACACCTGTACCAACCCGAAATTCATTCTTGAACTTTTATTAGTACCAAAGAGCTTTTATATGGTTTGTTATCATCAAAATACATAACCGGGGATTGTAACCTTTGGGCCAACAATCTTCCCCTTTTTGATGATGACAAAACATATAAGCTATAAAATAAAATATAGGAAGGAGGTAAAAGCTCCCCCTCAAATGATGCTCTATTATTAAGTACAAAATATAAAACATATATGAAGATAAACATCAAAACATGAAAATATATATGAGATAAACATCAAAACAAACCCATACACTTGTATTTCTCCCCATTTTTATCATACATCAAAAAGGATAAATAACCATGAAAACTCATCAATCAATAATACAAACATCTAGATCACCACATATAAAAGAAAATATGTTAAAATTAAGTGGTTTAGTAAAAATATCTGCAAGTTAAAACTCAGTAGAAACATAATCAATTTCAATATCACCTTTCTCATAATAATCACTAAGAAAGTGATATCGAATCTCTATGTGCTTAGTCTTACTATGTTGATTTGCATTTTTAGTCATATGAATAGTACTAGTATTATCAAAAAATATTTTAACATGGTCAAAATATAAATCATAATGAAGGAGAGTATGTTTCATCCAAAGGACTTGTGCATAACAAGCCCCAGCAGCAACATACTCCGCCTCGACGGTTGAAAGGGTTATAGAATTTTATTTCTTGGAAGACTATGAAACCAGGCAATTTCCTAAAAGCTGACATATTACACTTGTACTCTTCATATCCACTCTACAACCTGGATAGTCAGCATCTGAAAAACTCGTCATTGAAAATTGTCCAATCTTCGGATACCATAGACCCATTCCAATAGTACCCTTAAGGTATCGAATAATGCGTTTTACCGCAATCAAGTGGGACTCTTTAGGATAAGAATGTAATCTAGCACAAAGACATACACTAAACATGATATCTGACCTACTAGCCATTAAATACAACAAACTACCAATCATGCTTCTATAAAATTTTATGTCTACACTTTTACTTTGTTTATCCTTGTCAAGTTTGGTTGTGGTAGCCATGGGAGTTTTACTAGTCTTTATCCCTTCAAGTCTGAATTTCTTGATGAGTTCTTTTGTGTACTTGACTTGACTTATAAAGATTCCATCACTCCTTTACTTGATTTGGAGTCCAAGGAAGTAGTTTAGCTCTCCCATCATAGACATTTCAAACTCATTCCGCATACATGATTCAAATTCTTTGCAAAGTATTTCGTTAGTAGATCCAAAAATTATATCATCAACATAAATTTGAACAATGAGAATGTCACTATTAACATGCTTAGTAAACAAAGTAGTATCTACTTTGCCTTTAACAAAACCATTTAAAAGAAGAAAAGTTGAAAGTCTTTCATACCAAGCTCCAAGAGCTTGTTTTAAACCATACAAAACTTTATCTAGTTTAAAAACAAAATTTGGATATATAGAATCAACAAACCCGGGAGGTTGTTCAACATATACTTTCTCTTCAATAAAATCATTTAAAAATACGCTTTTCACATCCATTTGAAAAGGTTTGAAATTTTTATAAGAAGCAAAAGCGAGTGTGATCCGTATAGCTTCAAGCCGTACTAAGGGTGCAAAGGTTTCCTCAAAATCGATTCCTTCAATTTGGGTGTAACCTTAGGCCACTAATCTTGCTTTATTCCTAACAACATTTCCCGATTCATCCAACTTGTTCCTAAAAATCTATTTAGTACCAATTGTTGGTCTATCACGGGGTCTAGGAACGAGATGTCAAACTTGGTTGCGCTCAAACTGATTGAGCTCTTCTTGCATTGCAAGTAACCAATATGAGTCGCCCTCGGCTTCAAGAATGTTTCTGGGTTTAATATGAGAAATGATAGCATAATGACCACACAAATCATATAGTTTGGAGCGAGTGGATACCCCTTTAATACATCACCTATGATGAGATTTTTGGGATGACTTGTAGCATATCTCCAATCTTTTGAAAGTGGTTGAGATTGTTCCACTTCATCCTCCTGAACTTCACCATTAATTTTTGCTTGTCTTCTTGGGTGGATGAGTCCTCCAAAGATACTTTCTCCATATCTTCACCTAAAGTGTCAATCTCTATAACATTCTTAGCGAAGCTTCAGATTCTTTAAACTTAACATGCATTGATTCTTCAATTGTAAGAGAGGATTTATTGAATACTCTATAAGCTTTACTAGTATTAGAATAACTAATAAAAATAGCTTCAAAAGCCTTAGCATCAAATTTATCTAAGTTATCTTTGGTATTCAAAACAAAACATTTGCATCCAAAAACTCAAAAATACGAAACATTGGGTTTTCATGAATAATAGATTTCAAAAAAAGTTTTAGAAGAATTTTTATAAAAATAAATTCTGTTCAATATATAGCATGCGGTGTTTACGGCCTTGGCCCATAAGCATTGAGGGAGCCCGTATTCACTAATCATAGTCCTAGTCATTTCTTGACGAGTACGATTCTTCCTTTCAACGGCTCCATTTTGTTGTGGAGTTCTAGAACAAGAAAACTCATGCTTAATTCCATTTTCTACGCAATAAGTGATGAAGGATTGATTGATGAACTCACCACCACTATCACTTCTTATGCGCAAAACTGAAAAACCTTTTTTATTTTCAACCCTTTTTCGAAAAACATTAAAATGCGAAAAAAACTTTATCTTTATGTTCCAAAAAGAAAATCCATGTAAAACGGAAAAAATCATCAACTAAAACAAAATATAGCGATTTTTATTTAAACTTTTAGTTTTAGTAGGACCAAACAAATCTATGTGGATCAATTCCAATGGCCTAGATGTCATGATATCCTTGATTGATTTGAAAGAGGACTTAGTTTGTTTCCCAAGTAGACACGCACCACAAATGCGGTCCTTTTCAAACTTCAAGTAAGGAATACCCTTCACCGATTCGTTAAAATTGATTCTAGAAAGATGATCAAAAGATACATGGCCTAATCTTCTATGCCATAACCATGAATCCTCATCAAAAGCATTTAAATATTTAGTTTTGCAATCTAGATTTAACACATCAATAATATATACATTATTTTCATGAAATCCGGAAAGAATGCACTCATTGGTTTTACAATCAAAAATGTTACAAGAAAATTCATCAAAAATAACTTTGAAACCGCGATCACATAATTGACTAATACTAAGTAGATTATGTTTAAAACCATCAACTAAAACAACATTTTTAATTAAGGGAGATGTAACAATCTTGATATTACCTATACCGATAATCTTGGCCTTATAATCATCTCTGAAGGTGACGGTGCCACCTTCATCGTACCTTGATAGGGTTGTAAAATTGTTAATGTCCCACGTCATGTGCCTTGAGCAACTGCTATCAAGATACCACCGCTCCCTACGTCTTGAAGCCTTGGTGTGTACCTGCATCAAATATTAGAGTTGTTGACTTTGGTACCCATATTTTCTTGGTTCCTATGACGTTAGTACTTCGAACCCAAACATGATTATTAGTACCATATATACGATCATAACAAAATATAGTTAGATGACCATTTCGGCCGCAATAAGTACATTTATAAATTCTATAATATATGAAAGCATGATGTGCTTGAGCATGTTTGGTGTGTGATTTAGAAGTGTGAGCATGTGTAGTATGAATGTATTTCTTTGAAGCATTTTTCTTGGAAAACATGTCTTCTAATTTAACCTTATTAAACTCACATTTCTTTAAAACACTTCCCAAATTGTTGATTTTAATTTTTAAGATAACAATTTCATTTTCATCAATCTTGAGAAACTTAGCTTTACATGAAACCTTGTATGCAACCAAATCCTTTTGTGTTAATAAAAGAGTGGATGACAAATCATCTTTTTCTTTGGAAAGAGTAATAACTTTGTTTTGAAGAACTTTATTTTCCTTTTTCATATTTAGAAAATTTTTCTTTAAAGAATCATAATTATCTGAAAGTTCTACAAATGCATTTACTATAATATCTTTAGTTAATTCACAATCATCAATAGATGGTTCAGAATTTAGCTTGGGTGTGTTTGCTATAAAACACATGTTTAATGTGTCCACCTTTTCTTCGGATTCACTTTCTGAATCCCATGTGACTTTGAGAGCTTTCTTCATGAATGGCTTCTTTTGCTTGATTGAAGAAGATAGCTTGTTTCTGAAATCTGGGCATTCAGCCATGATGTGTCCGGGTTTTCGATAGTTGAAGCAGATGATTTTCTTATCCTCCATTTCTTGCCATCATCTCTTATGGTTGTACTTTACTTTGTTGTATGTTCTTCTTACATTTCTTACGAGGAGAGATAGTTCTTCATCATCATCATCTTCTTCTTCATCATCGGAGATGGCAGGAGTAGACTTGAGAGCGATAGTCTTCTTCTTTTGTGGCGCCATTTCTTCTCTTGCCTTTCCCTCCATCTCATGAGTCTTAAGGTTGCCGATAAGACCAATGAGCTCCATCTCATCTTTGTCACTCAACTCCTTCAATGTAGTGGCTTTGACTTCCCAAGACGGTGGAAGTGCACGAATGACCTCCCGGACATTTTGATCATTATTGATTTCATCACCTAAAGAGGAAAGACCATTAGTTATTTTAGTAAACTTCGTAATCACATCATCAATAGATTCATTTTCATGCATTTTGAAGTTTTCATATTGAGAACGCAAGAGATCAATTTTAGCTCTCTTGACTTGTGATGTTCCTCATGAGTGACCAATAAGTGTTGCCAAATCTCATAGGTGGATTTGTAATGAATAACCATTGTAGTGTCATCCTCATTCAAGGCTAGAAACAAGGCATTTTGAGCCTTTGAATTAGCCTCATATTCCTTGGAGGTAATATCAGACCAAGTGTTATCATCACCGGTGGGTGCACTATAGGGTTTGGTCACCACCTTTGCTACCCGGCTTCCTAGGGATTACAAAAATACGGTCATCGTAACTTTCCATATAGGAAAGTTAAGGCCATCAAATTTGAGAGTAGTCCTAATACTGTCAGCCATTTTTACTAGCGGATGAATGAAGAAATTAATAGAATGATTAGCAAATTAGGATCTCTCTAAGGATGTTAAGCCAAAACTAGAGACCTTGCTCTGATACCAATTGAAATTACACCTAGGGGTGAATAGGTGTAAGACTAGTCAATTCAATATTCAATACAAAATAAAAATGAGACAATGCAAACGATCACATAAAGAAAGATTAGAAGCCGTATACCCCATGAAAGGTTCTGAACTTCTTCCTCGTGATTCCTCTAGATAAGGGTTTGAGGTGCTCAATGCAATCTTGTTGTAATGAGTATAGATCGACAATAAATGAATGAATATAAAGTAGATAAGTGAGATAAGAAATCAATCGCAAATAAAGAGATTTGTTTTGAGGTTCGAGCCACCACTCTATGTCCCCACTTTCACCACCGTGAAGAATTTCTAATCCACTAGAACTTTTCACTAAAGGAATTATAATCACTATGGAATACACAACTCCCTAACACACTCCTCTATTTCAGAGGTAGCGTAGCAACAATACAATAAGCACTGGGTGATCAAAAGACTACAAACTCTCTCTTGAAAATACTTCTTTACAAAACCAAAGAATAATATACAAGATTAAAGCTTAAAGTTTTGTAAGTGAAATTTAAAAATAGAAGAGAGATTTTAAGAAGCAAAACTTGAAGAAGACTGTTGAAAATAATAGCACAAAACTGAAAACAAAAAGCTCTTTCACTTGAAATCCTAAAACTTGAATTTTTTGTTGTGTTAAACTCAACCCTAATGACCCATTCATATAGGGTTTTAGAAGAGCAAATATAGAATAGTTTTACTAGCATAAAAGAGGTAGAAATTGACCCGCTTATACAGCTTACCGCATTTTTTTAATTTAAACATATTTTAAAGTAGTCTATGAAAAAAAATAGCCATTTCTGTCAAACTGGCAGACTGGCGGTCAACCGGCCGGTCGACCGACAGATTCAAAACATCTGACCATTAGCGCTCTGATCGATCGTGACAAACCAAGGCTAACCTGATTACAGTTGGTCGACCGCCCTGTCAACCGCAACGGGAACCGGTTGATCGCCCAGTCGACCGGGAACGTGCACAACGTGCACACCCCCAATTGTCAGAACTCCTGTCGACCGTGCGGTTGACCATTATGGCCTGTAATAAGCATGGTTGACCGACCTTGGTCAAAAAAGAAAACTAGCCTAAAATACATTTTGAAAATATGTTATGTTTTGAAAAGATTTTTGTAAGGTTTTTGAAATATAGAAAACTAAGTATACTGATTATAAAACAAAGTATATTTTATAAAGGTTTGATAATCAAAAGCTAAAAATATTCTTTTAAAAAATGTGCAATTTATATGTGTGTGTGTTTTTGAGCTTCAAACATATATACTAATTTTTAACAAAAAAAAATCTACAAGATGAGTTTACAAGCAGGCGTCTCTGAAACTTGATGTTGAGCAGTGATTGAGCTCGAGCCTAATATCTTATGCTTGAGAATTAAGCCATTAATACCTGTACCAACCTGAAATTCATTCTTGAATGTCTATTAGTACCAAATAGCTTTATATGGTTTGTTATCATCAAAACACATAACCCAGGGATTGTAACCTTTGGGCCAATAACTCACTCATATACATATCCATTCTGACAATCAATATTATTTCTGAACCAACGATCTAATTAATCTTTAGGCATATACTTTCCTATGCCTAACCCAAGCTCTACTCCAAATTTTTAAGCTTAGCTCTGATACCAACTGTAACGGTCCCAGTGTTTAATTACCTCAATAGCTATAATTATCAACCTTATCACTCTTTATTCAGATACTTCTTAAAAATTCGGCAGTACCTCCTCTGAAATATAGACTTCATCTCAATACTATAAATTAGATTTCGACTAACATCTGCTTACTTATCAATTTCATATTTCATCATATAGTTCATCTCAAAGTCAATCAAATAAACATATACACAAGAGTGCTTCCCTTGATATAATATTCTAACACCAAACCATTTATGAGTTCTACTCAATATACAAACTACAATCATTCATATTTATCTCCATTTATCAAAGTGTATCACTATCTACTGCCACTAGCACTAACTCACAAATTCTAATAAAATTAGAGTTTATAAAAGGAATCACATTCTATAATAAATACATGCATTATCTCAGGAGAACATCCTTGCAGCTCTAAGTCGGACCTTCGCCTTGCTGTAACCTGAAAACATTAATTTGTGGTGGAGTGAGCTCAACAGCTCAGTGAGTAAATTAGTCAAATTAGAGTTTGTATCATAATATCATCGTAATTCAAGTATGATGCAGTTGAACAAATTTCAAGATTCAGTTTCAATTATCTTCCTACTTATGCTTGATACTGCGGCTTAATGGATCATAAATTCTTTCTATTATCTGATACTTATTATATGCATTATTCTGGGTAACCATAACCAATTTTATTAATATACAATATCATGCATTATACAATACTTGACCTAATCGTCTATCTCTTATTATCACCTTTCCTATTGTAACGGTCCCAGATTTTAATAATCTCAAATGACACGAATGTCTATATTGATCAACAGATCATCGAATTAATCTCCAATATTCTTGAAAATTTTGGCAGCATCTCCTTTGTAAATATTGATATATCCAAATATACATTTCACGTCACAATAATTTCGGCCAACACCAGCCTACTTATCTCAAATCCACACATATAAGCCAAGGTCAACAATTGTCCACGCAGTCAATAAAAAAATATTTTGGCTCACAACGGCCCGTATTATTCAATAACAATTTCGGCTTGACATCGCCTACTTATGGAGAACATAACAACATGACTCTAAAGTTTCTATCTCGGCATCCAAAGGCTTTCCAAATTTATAACTTTCAACTTCTCATGGGCTTAATATAGATAATACACTTCATATTGCTACAACCCAATCAAAGGTATCTAAAATGACAACTCGAAATGAAACTATTACAAGATTCCATATATGTATATGTACAAGGCGAATAATCTATCCCACGACCCACATGTATCATTTACAAACACAAGTGTTCCAAAATACAAGAGTTGGATATATACAGAATGAACCCTGCACAGCATAATCCTGATCCCTGCCTCCAAGCAACCTGCAATATCAATCTGTGGAAGGGTGAGCTCGACAGCTCAGTGAGTGAGGTAGGAATAATCAAGAAAAGATAATATCTCAACAAGGGTATGAATATGCACGCAATAAAAGGAATCTGAAACAGTAAGAGGACAAGAATCGGAGGCATCCGATAGTTTAATAACTCAAGGCCTCAGCCTCTACAATTTCTGAGGACGATCAGACTCTTATGATTGTACTCCCCAATTGCTTTTTTGGATTTTCATCTTTACGTGTGATAAGGTCTATGAGTTACATAAATACACTCTCTCGTCTTATGTGAACATAGTGTGTATTACTCACGTGCCTTGTATACCACGCTATAATCCACTAACCACCAGAGTTATGCCATAAACTTAGTTTATGCATTCAAATAACACTTGCATCACAAGCCATAATTATATAACATAAATCATATCATATTTATCATAATGCAATAACGCATCACATTCTAAGTAATACACGGATTCACATACACACTTTTACCCAATAATTGGTATTCATTGTAATCAGCTAAACTTGTATTCTGATGGGTTTCCTTGTCGTACACGATACACATCCAACATACCCTTAGTGTCACACACACACACACATACACATTTGTATCACAATTACATTGTCATAAACGATACACCTCCAACATACCCCTAGTGTCACATACACACACACATACACATTTGTATCACAATTACATTGTCATAAACGATACACCTCCAACATACCCCTAGTGTCACATACACACACACGTACACATATTATATATATAGCACCGTCTTCGCACTCCGCCCAGCATACGGGTCCCTTCCTCCTAATATATACACATATTTATATATATAGCACCGTCTTCGCACTCCGCCCAGCATACGGGTCCCTTCCTCCTAATATATACACATATTTATATAGCACCGTCTTCGCACTCCGCCCAGCATACGGGTCCCTTCCTCCTAATATATACACATATTTATATAGCACCGTCTTCGCACTCCGCCCAGCATACGGGTCCCTTCCTCCTATCAATAAGGTATATATATACACATACATCTAAATGCACACCATACCGGCACATTCAAATTCATAAGACTCATGTATAAAGCACATCATTTCCTTCACAAAAGCAATCATACTCACAATTAATGTTTATCTTGTTAGATTGCATCATTACAGGAATATTCACACCAATTAATTAATCAGAACATGCCACCCAATGTTAAGTACATAAATCAAGTGACATACACCCATCATATTCATATCAATCATAATGATTTCTACTCAGTGAGACACATGTTAATGCCCTTGTACACCATGTCTCAAAATTCTACATTAAATTGCAACATTTATTACACGAAAATTGTGTTCAGTTCTAAGCCTGCCTTACTATCCCTTTCTTCTTGTAATATGGTACATGTGTGAAGATAGTATAATATGGTATTTTCTATGTGATGCTCTAAATGTATTTGAACATAGGAACGCCCATGTTCACATGATTCACACATGCATAACGACCAGATAGTACATATGTACATATACCACAAACCCATATTTCTCACTTTCAAATCTTCATATACGAGATTTCAAAACATTTGTTATTACGCCCATAGAGTTGATCATCGTCTCAGATGATTGGTTTACCCCCTTAACTAGAATAATGTGAACGCCACAATTACTCTTTAATCCCCGACGTAAATCAAGACATTATACTCTAAGAAAAGGAATGCAATAAGAATTCGGGAAGATAAGACACATACGATTAAAAGTGTTTATTTCAAGTACCTCTTAAGTTGGTTGCCTTATGGGGCACATACAATCTTTATGCAAGAGTATTACTTGCACAACCATCCTAGCTAAATGGATGGTTAATTTGAGACCTTTTGGATTCCTGCCAGTACAGATCTTGACACTGACAATCCCATCACCCTGACTTCTCAATCTTTAATATTACAAACAAGAAAATACAAGTAAGAAAATCTTTCCTTACACTTAGCATTCACGTTCGCTCATCTATTAGTCTATTGTCCATACAATTTAGTGCTGGCCGTTAACCTGACCATTTATCAGTGAATTACAATTGATCGGTCTATCATCCTTACCATTAACTTTCGGCGCTTCAGAACTTTCTACTGACTGTGCCAATAAATACTCTATTCATAGTCCGGTTACTAGGCCACCGAAGAATCATGTGTTAGGATTAAATATATCTTTTGGAGTCCATAACACAATAATTCCTTGTATCCGGAAAAATTAACGAAACCTGAGTCTAAGGATAAACACCAGCACACTGAGTGTACATGCAACCTCATTAGGAAACATTAATTTAAAGGGAGTCAGCATTTAGATAAAAAAGTATGACAGACCTGTGTTCATAACATGTGTTACTGAAGAATAGTGTATAGTTCTAACTCAGCCTAACATGTCTACATATAAATTCCAATAGCTTTCCATAGATCTCATCTAAATATGTTTCCTCGAATCTGACCTCCCTATCAATCGAAGATGATTTATCGTAACTTCTACATTTGATATTAAAATGAGACACGAGGATTTCCATTAACCTTTAGATTTACTGATCTTTCTAGCAATATCTTATATGACTCACTCAAGTCGCACGACAAGCTGAAATAAACAGAAAATCATCTAGACATCTAAAATTCTGCCACTTTGCACTTTCGACACGTTATCATGTTCCAGTGATAATTTCCAGCACAGACATTTGATTAGGACACCGCAAGCACGGTTGGAAAGTGGACTCGATTAGCTTTCCAACGGTATATTACATGACCTATTCCTTATTAATTATCCTTACGAAAGAGACCCCAAGATTCTGGTTTCAAATCTGGACAGACTTTAACAGATTTGTATTATTATGACCAAGTGCTTTGAACTACACATTTTCTCAACTTTCCCTCTTATTTCCTCATCTCAATTAAATCATAAGGAAGACATGAACTTAGGTATTTGGATTTTGATTACGAGAAATTTTTATAAGAGCATTCGTAGTTCAATCACTACATGATTGATCACAAACCCCCTTAAAGTCTCCTCAAATTTCATAGTTTAACCTATATCGTAAAATTTTCTTTATATCTCACTAACATGACCAAGATTAGATTTTGATTTGCTTTTGTGGTTACCACGTAAGAATGACAAGATGCTCAACCTTCCCAAGCGTAAGGAATTTCAAGAAGCTTAATATACATCAATGGTTAGGAGAGATATTTAACTTGATCTCCTCAAATTACAACGATCCCCGGATTTATGATACCAATTAGACTTTTAAGATTTATCTTATCTTCTAATAATATTTTGATCGATACACGAACTTTTACTATAATGATATTCAAATTCTCGGCTTAACCTTGCCTATTTAAAGGTAACCAATACCAACCCAAAATTTCACAAGACATAATCATATACATATCACAAGAGAGTAGGTTTCTTGATAAACATACTTTAATCACAAGAAAGGTTCTATTTTTAATATAAGAATTGGCAACTACACAATTTCTCAACTAGCAAGTTATTCCATAATCACAAGAAAAGTTCTACCTTAAAGTAAGAATTTACAACACCTAGCAAGTTCATCATGCATTAATCCAATGATTCTATGAAGCATTTTATTTTAATTTACGGAAGAACATACTTGCCCAAACATTAGTCCCACAACTCTCAATGAGAGCTTCATCACCATTAATCTTAACATATGAGGTTAAGAATTCTAGGGTTAAGACTTACATTAAATCTGAAAATGTATAAACCCCATCTCTACATGCCATATTTTATCATGCAACCTCCTCAACCACCAATTTATAATGGGATTAACTCCTCATATCTCAAGATCCAATTTTTATTACTACATACTTTAGGAAGCCCTAAAATTTCAAGGGATAATAGCATGAATAGCTCAAAGGAAGGATTTTTCATTCAACCAATAGATCAAACTTAGGGATTTCCAAAAGATGAAATTTAGAACAAAGAAAGAGGGGAAAACCCACTCACCAATTTCTGACCCGGCCGGCCACCACCCGGCCGCCCCAGCCGGCTGCCGCCGCTGCCCTGGCCGCGGCCTGGCCGGCCCTGGCCGCGCGCTGGGCGCGCCTGGCCGCGCCTGGCCACGCGCTGGGCGCGCCTGGCCGCGCCTGGCCGCCGTCCGACCTGCAAGAGAGGGGGGGAGAGAGAGAGAGAGAGAGAGAGAGAGAGAGAGAGAGAGAGATATATCTCAGATCTGAAATAAAATTTGGGGATGATGAAGATGAGGTGGAGGGTTGTGATTTACTAGAACTTGGTGAAGGGAGTAGGTAAGTGGGTAGGTGGGATTCAATCTCAACCCTACATCCACATGAGCTCTTCACCCATCATGTACAATTTAGAATTAAATAAAAATTAATTTTGTTAAACTTTGGTGTTCTCATGAAGTGTAGTCAAGAGTTAATATGAGACTTATACGCAAGTATATACCTCCCCAAATTTTTTTATAACTATTATATATATCTTTTTAACATGAAATTTTATTTAAATTCTTCCAATTAATCCATTTCAAATTTCCCTGATAAATTTCCAAATTTATTATCACATAAATATAACCAATTTAAAATTTCCTGATATTCTTTATAATCTCAATAATCTAAGAATATAGTACTAAATCAGGGTGGAAAATTCGGGGTGTTACACCTATATTCAGTTTGTAACATATTCGTATTTCACATATAACTCACGATCACAACACAACTCTTGAAGTGTATAATCTTACTCACTAGATTAGTTTATAATTCATTATTGTTTTCCCCAATATACATATGACATCAGACACTACTCATAATAGTTTCCAAATATAACGGTATGTTCATACATGAAGAATTACGAAATAATCACATCCATTTACTGGGTGTCACAACAATCTATTTACCAGATGTCATAAATAACCACACCCATATACCGGATGTCATAAATAACCACACTCATACATCGGATGATATAAATAATCATATCTATATACCGGTTGTCACAAACATACCTTCATGCTTACTTCAATAAAATAATAGCAATACTCCCTTTCGATCACCTCCGATTCAACACAGTCCCTTCCTTCGATATAATAATTAACAACGATACTCCCCTTCGATCACCTCCGATTCAACCCGGTCCCTCTCTCCGATATAATAAATAACAACAATACTCCCCTTCGATCACTTCCGGTTCAACCCGGTTCCTTTCTCCGATACAATAAATAATAACAACACTCTCCTTCGATCATCTTCAGTTCAACCCGGTCCCTTCCTCCAATATAATAATTAATATCATGCAATAAATGACATGCATGCGTACATTTAAATATCAGTATGCATAAACAATTACTACATACACAATTATCACATACATACTTATGCACATTTCTTATCACAAAAGCATTCACATATCGTACCGATATGTTACAAAATCAAGTTCATACGATTTTATTTCCCAACTCATTATAGTAGTTTCAAGGAATTCTTATAGTATCTAAAACACACTAAGCACACATGATGCATAAGCTAAATAGTCCTAGTATTTTATCGGTCACGTTTTGATTCATACTATCAGTGTTCAATCTTTCTAATCGTATTACTTATTCACCTCCTGTGATCACTCATCATGTTAAGAACATGATTATGCTCAATCAATCACATGATTAAACACCCAAGTGAGAACTTTTACTCACGGATTGGTTGCCGATCTTTCTGAATAATAAAAAAAACTCACTTTCTTTTCACTAATAATATACCAGGTATTAAATCTGAATTAGCATTTACCTTAACTATTCACCAGGTCTCCTAACAATATGAATTGTATCATGAAACTTGATAGGGATTATAGGTTCATCGATTATTATGATTAATCTCGCTTTTGTTTGGGTTTATCGGATCAGACGGTTACTCACAAATGTCTCAGTTCGCCTCTACCCTATTTACTATATAAACCATAAGCCTTTTTCATTATTTCTTCTTTTATTTCTACCACTGTGGGCGCGCACACTCTGTGTCCCAATTTCAGTATGTCATCTTCAATTTTAAACTCCTTGAGTGTTTCTTCTTGCACCTCTATATACTAAGTATACTCAATAAATCACAACTCTCGATAACACAGTTACTCTTATTCTAATTAAGTGATGTTTTTTATTTCGTTTACCTGGTTCAGTCCCAGGGTTAGTTCTGTATTCTATCAACACTAGTCTTAACAGTACTAACTTCTATAAAGCATATTCTATTATTACTTATTTCCATTTATTAGTTCCAAATCACACGAAAACTCCGTTATCACGATAAATCAGTTATCATTAACGTTGCCATCGGTTCCATAATTGTCGGTTTCATACATATCGGATTCTACTATTACTGGTTATATAGTTAATAATTCACAATTTTCTTTATTTCAGTCAATTACTAGTCAGATCATCTGCATTCACGTATGCACCAACCCACATATACATATACGTATATGTGTGTATATATATACTAAACTGTATATCAATCAATTATTGACTATTTAGTTCTCAACTCATAATATTTCATAGTTATATTATATTAAACCCGTATACATATCAATTGCCAATACTGCTTTACTAATCACATAGATACAATACTAAATCTTTTGACAGTATCACCAATATCAAATCATCTGGGTTATTGTCTATTTAAAATTGATTATTTATAATCGATGTCACTATAGGACATGAATCTCAAGACTTATTGAGAATTTTGATATTCTGGTTACTCAACTGTAAGGATACCTGTGAGTCTCTGATGCGCTGGGTAGTTATAAAATGGTACTGATTCAATATTGTCATTATGGTATCTTAATACAGTTTAGCTCCCCATCGGGATGAATCCCCTTACCATTATACATCACTATTTACTTAACTTTTCATTCACAAATTACACTGCTAATAAATACTTAAGCCCATGCCAAGTGGTGATTCCTTATCCATTTATAAATCTCTCAGGTTTCCATCCTCCCATTAAAAGAATATAAAATAATGGACATTGATATGTAGATTCTTAATTCTATGAAATCACTTATGAATTGTTTTACAGAAGTAATAATAGAAACCATTATTATAACCAAGCCAAGTAAATTTTGATGACAGATATATCAACATTAATTATTTAAAACTCACTGGTATGATTACTAATTTCACGTGAAATACTTTAACTTGATGGGTTAAAGTCTTATTAAGGTTTCACTATTAATTACTCTAACCGGATTTTATTCTCTGGATTACTATTCAAAACTACATTAGTCAATGACTACTGATTTTACCGATCGATAACAATTCAATTACTATTTAAGTAATTGGTTCAGTACCAGTACATATACTCGATTTCAAATTTTCTAATACCCACCTAACAATTTTCAAGTTAATTAACTTCAATATTCATCACATACGGATAGATGATATTAGCTGAAAATTTATACTTAGCAATTTCTATCAAAACCCAGTGTTTAATTATTCGGTTCTAAATTCTAATAAATACTCGCAAACATATACATCATGTTCAGAAACTCACAAACATATAACTCATGTAGTATTTGTTTATGTTAATCCATATTAATACATTTATAAGCACTTAATGGTCATGTTTATACGAATTATAATTCATAAAGTCACAATTTGGTATCATACCCGTATTATGTTCACACACATATACATAATAACACATCCACAATTCATTATTCGGGATATTGATTAGTCTCTAACTTTGCATAATTTGTATCACATCTTCACATTGATTTCATATTAAATTTTGCTAATAAAGCGTTGCTTGCTTGATTCTAGGTCCATGGTGTGCAATGAAGAAGATCCTAAATCACCATTTAATTGGTGATTAAAGGCCTATTAAAGATAGCCATTGACCTAGAGGAGCTGATTCATCAAAACCAGGGGCTGCAAAATCAAAATCGGGCACAGGGCCTGACAGGGGACAGACGGGACCGCGCGCGGCTCGAAGCGCCACGCACGCGGCCCTAGTATGGCCGCGGCCCCAGCCGCGTTTTGGGCCAGGGCCTGTCCCCTGGCCCCCCTCTTCCCTGGTGGCTATAAATACACCCTGGGTTCCAGAGAAAGGAGATATGCAGAGTTTTAGGAGTAGTTTTCATTCCATGTTGTAGTTTAAGGTAGTTTAGTGTAGGTTAGTTCCTCTTCTTCCATTGTATTTTTCATTTTATAGATCTTGTAATAAGGAAAGAGAGTGGTTCACGTTTGAAATGCAAAAGTGCTTGTAATAGAATGTGACAATCTATGAAAGGTGCTCTCTTTACCTCTCTATGTTTTCTTCTCTCTAATCTCTTTTACATGTTTAGCTAATCTTTTCTCTCATGAAAACTAACTACTAACCACTAACTTGCTAACTTCTTATTTGATAATCCACGTGAATCTAATAGCCTCGGATTGGCCTTGCTCTTGCAAGATCCATTGATGGCTCATGATGATGGATCTAACACTCTAACTTCCTAACCACTAACAAGCTAACATTACTTTACTTCATGCCTGCTCTTATTGGGTTTTGATGATTTAAGTGTAACTTGTACTTGTTTGTTGAGTTGGGTTGTGATGAGTTACATATGGTTCATACATTGAAACGCTCTTGAACTAAGGACTAGTGATGGCCAATGATACATGTGAGGCAACTATTACTAAGAGGTTAGCGTGTTGGTGGAGTCATTAGTAGTTAGTAGCCATGGGTTTTCTTTCCTTTTTCACTTTATTTTAGATATAAAAATAAAATCACAAAAACCATTCTTTTCTATGTTTCCTACTTCCTTGTTTTCACCGTACACTTCTCTTTTCATTCTTTCTTTTTTTTTTTTTGATTCTTTAAAACTTTGAAGAATTTTTTAACAAACACGTGAATCAACCGGTAAAACTTCTATCGCCTCCCATCCTTGTGGATTCGACTCGTTTTAGCCTCTATGCTATAACGAAAGTATCGAGGAAGCCAAAGCACACACACTTTAAATATCGATTTCAAAACATACAGTTTTTGTGCGCGGTTTTACCCCGATCAGATATCTTATTGGATTTCTGTTCCACAACACTCATTCACGTTTACAATAAATATTACAATCATCTTTTCAACAATATCTTAGTTCTATTGGATCAATATTATCAATATTTTCTCAATAATAATTATTTCTAAATTGGGAAAAATAAGACTTGAGTTAGGACTTCAACTCACCGGCATTCGATAAATTCTTGAACATTTAATACCATATACTGATATAAGGGATGTGTAGCTCTCGTTTTCACGATCACAATGGCTCAAGAATTGTCCGAATCCATCTTCGGATGGCCAAGATATTAATCGAAAACCAAAACCAATATAAAAAGTTAAATATGTAATAACTGAAAATATTCAGGGGGCTATTTCTAATTTTTCAGGGCTCCAAAATAATTTATTTAATCTCATAGGGGATAAAATAAAATTTTACCTTATTTAAAGGGTCAAGTTGGGTGCATCACGGGTCGGGTTTGGGTTGAACCCTAAACCCAAACCCGTTATGGGTTTTACCTATTCACAACAGTAGCACCAGCCGCTTGCTGCTGCTACTCCTCGCTGCGCCCACCGCCCGGCTGGCTGCCTGCCTCGACGACGGTCGCCTCCCTGGCGCCCTCGTCGCCGGCGGGGTCCCGAAGAGAGAGGGGGTGAAAGAGAGAAAAGAGGGGGGAGAGAGAGAGAGGTGGGTGCTTGCTGCTGCTGCTTTCTCGCTGTGCCCGCCGCCCGGCTGGCCGGCCGCCTCGCCGGCGCGGTTGCCTCCCGCCACGGCGCCGCTCCGGCGCCCTTGCCGCCGGCCTGAAGATGAGAGTGAGAGATAGAAAGAGAGAGAAGATGAGAGTAAGAGAGAAAGAGAGTGAACCAGGGGGAGAGATTTTATCTCTCTCTCCCCCTACCTACTCTCCACCTACTCCCCCACCCCATTCTTCCCATACCCCATCAATCAATTTTATTTTATATATATATATATATATATATATATATATATATATATATATATATATATATATATATATATATATCTCTTTTTCTTTCTTCATCTCCCCAAATCATTAATACTAAGTAATTTGAATTAAATATCAATACCCGATATTTATATAAGTATTTCATGCAGTATATACATACATATATTTTTCTATATTCCACTATTCATAATAATTTAATAAATAATATCAAAAGAATATCAGGTAATATACCGATTATCGATCTCCTTACTAGTATAATCCAAATTTTAGAAATATACAGAATAAACCATATTTATAATATTTAAGTGTTACACACACTTATATTGGTGTAAAATATAGATATCAATATTTTCTCATATCAATTAATCTTGTATAATTTATAAAATTTTCAAATCCATCCCGGATTTCTATTAATAAATTATAGAAATTCATTTAACACAGAAATAATAATTTGATAATCATAAGAATTCTTGAAAAATATTATTAACCCAACGATAATATATTAACCCAGAGTTTAATAACTCGGATGTTATAATATATGTGAGGGTATTTCTAACCTACGTATATACATCGTAGTAACATCTCTGTACTCGCGGGATCGGGGCATTACACTAATGTTATTTTATGCAGGTACCTACTTAGCCCCCTGGCCCTATTAGACCTTATGGTCTCTCTTATGCCCACTTCCTCGAAAGAAAGAGTGCGTTCAGAATGACTGGTCTTTCAGCCCCGCCTGGTAGGCGAGTCCAGCCCTCAATGCTTTATCGCTAACTCTGTCCGAGTGTAGTTACACCATGAGCATAGCTGTACGTTATCGTGACTTCGCCCACGAACGTAATTACACGGAGCGTAACAGCGTCTAGCATTGTAGGCTAGCTTCGCTCCAATCTTACTTAGCTCCGCTTGTTTGCTCGCTTACGTTATTCCTATTTTACTCAGCCTCCGGTTTCACTACTCTACTGAAAACATAGTTACTACCTGTTATATGTGTGTAATGATACTGACACTTCTGCAGGTACTTACTCTGTCTTCGGGCCTATTAGCCCTTTGGGCTCTTACCCACTTCCTCGAAAGAGGGAGTGCGTTTATACTGTCAAGTCTTTTAGCTACGCCTAGGAGGCGGCCCTAGCGCTTAACTTTACCACTAATTCTGTTAGAGCATATTTACACCTGAGCGCGGCTTTGCCACACGAAGTAGTATAGCGCTCACACGCTCGCTCAGCCATATGCATATAGCCGTGCTTCGAGCGGTAACCACGCCGAACGTGATGGCATTTAGTGTTGCACGTTAGCTTCACTCCAGCTTGCTTAGCTCCACTTGGATTATACTTGCTTGCATATTCACATGTCTACTTATTAATTCAACTATTATTCTTTTTTTGATGGTTGCGTAGAGTGTGAAACCATTACTCATACTGTTTTTTTCAAAATTGTATTATTTTTCTATATTCGTACTGATCCCCTGTATCTGTATTATTTTTCTGTATTCGTACCAATCTCCGGTATCGATATTATTTTTCTGTATTTGTACCGATTCCCTATATTGGTACTATTTTCTTATATCGTGGTATACGATAGTGATATCTACTGTGTTTATCACTTGACATGCCATTACTTGACACCTGACTTCTGCATGTTATCACCTGACACCAGTTTGATATTACTTATCACCTGCCACCTGATATATTACCACTTGACTTGTGATTACCATATTTCAGGAATCTTATCTTGCTATCTTGTATTATATACAGTGACCTATATTTCTAGTACTTATGTACTCCTGCTACTCTTGTAATTCTTGAACCTGTCTTTCTCCTGCTATTCTCATAATATGATAATTACATAATAATAAACTATAAAAAGACCAACCTACATCGGGTAAGGGAGAAACTGATGGACTTTATATGGTGAATATGTTTACAGTGGTATTAATTATGCAACTAAAACTTCAGATCTACCTGAGAGCCTCCAGGTGTTCCGAGGGAAGCGCTGGCTCCCTACCTCATGTTATATTCCTGAATGGGTATAATATAAGACCCATCTCCTGTATGCCTGGCTCCGTACTCCAGCAATCCTGGGTCGTGGTCTCGGGTATGCACGGGACCTATTGTAAACATAACCTGTTGGTTTCATCATCAATTTCCAATAATAATCTCAACTTACTCATGTATGAATGTATGTGTATTGGGACACTAGGGCACAAACCTAAATATATGGGTAGAATGAATAGTAGTAATAATAATAATATGCTAATCAATAATTTGTTGTGCTATTTTGCAATCCAGGTCGTAAACACTCAGATTACAGTAACATGGGGCATAAGGTATATAGATGAGGGTTTTCTTATTTGGATTGTTCCTTCGATGTACTAGTCTCATGAAGCTGTAAACTGAACTTGTACATCTGATTTTATTTGTATTCAGTATTATCAATTTTATCAATTTTCTATCAGTTTTATGTTATTTTCTTAGTTTAGAAGACAACTCAAGTTATATGAACTCATGATACAGTGATGTTGAGGTATACAATATATATATGAGGGTTTTTTTTGTTCGGATTATTCCTTCAACGTATTAATCTCACAGATCGATATTTGGGCCTGTATAACTGATTTTGTCAGAATCACTTTACTGAATATCTCATTTTCTACTCATGTATGCCTATACTCTCGACACGATTTTCGATACATACTCTTTAACTCAGATTTATTGATACACGTGTGTTCATCTGTGCATGTCACTTGGCACTCATCTCGCCACTCGTTAGGGAGTTTTGACTCCCCTAAACTTGCATGTTCAGATCTTGGAGCTGAAAGCTCGTGGATTCTTTCGATTGCTGATCAGAGATGCGCAACAGAAGCGTGGATCATCGGCAGACCGCCCAAAATCCTTTCCTTCCATGCCCCTACTCGTCTCTCAAGTTTTCTTTTTGTAACTCATGAACGCTTTATGTACTGTTCATAATTGTATACCTCTTTGTATTCTCGCTTTGTGCCTATAGATGATGTAATATTCTTGTAATATTGTGTCAATTCTTTTGATAACTATATAATTGCACTCTTATGTTGGAATGTATAATGCACCACGCACTTTCATACTCTGATTCTAGCATGTACTGTTGCTTAGCGTATTTATGTGAAGGTATTTCCGAACTACCTATACACGCTGTAATAAGGTCTCCGTACCTACGTGATCGGGGCGTTACATTAATAGAGTGAGAGATTTGCGTAAGGGAAAGGGAAATAACCAGAGAAAGGAAGGATGAGAGAAATAATCTCTCCTTCTTAAAACTTTGTGTAGAAAACTCAACACATTTTTTTCTTCCCACCATTTTTCTCCTCATTTCCCTCAACCACTCTCATGACTCATCACCCCCACCAACTCCATCTCATCTAATCTCCTTAATTTAATCTCCCCTCTCTAATCCATCATTAATTTGAAAATTTGTATTTAATTACAATATCAAACATAAATTGGTATATTTCAAGATAAAAAATAAAATATAATATCCATATATATTAACATTCTCATGTTAATTACTTAAGTGACCCCACAAACTTGGGATTAATCAAAATTCTCTTTAAAGAAAGAGAAACAACAAATTAATAAATAATTTCAGAATAATTTTCCAACAATATAAAGATTATCGATCCTCCTTATCGGTATTACACAAAAATTCAGAAATCACAAATTTAATCAAGGTTTAACTAATTTTAATGTTACACGTGCGCGATCATATAAGTGTACAATATATATATATATATATATATATATATATATATATATATATATATATATATATATATATATATATATATATATATATATATATATCAATATTTTAATATTTCTTTACTAATTGATCTAGTATAATTTATAAAAATTAAATTCCACTCTGAATTTCTCCAAATGAATTACTAAAATTCATTTCACACCAAAACAGTTAATTTAATTATCTTATCAAAAAAATCGTATTAATACAATATTAAGATATTAATCCAGGATTTAATAACTCAGGTGCTACAACCCGCTTCGATCACCTCCGATTTCGCCTGGTCCCTTTCTCTGATATATTAAATAATAATAACACTCTCTTTCGGTCACCTTTGGTTCCACCCGGTCCCTTTCTCTGATATATTAAATAATAAGTACTCCCTCTTTGATCACCTCCGGATCCACTCGGTCCCTTCTTCTGATATATTCTTTTACTTTCATAGAATTAATAACATGCAATATTCATAAAAAAATATTAACATGAACGATTATCGCACTTTGCAATAACAAACAACATATCAATATTATGAAAGTTATTAACAAGATTGAGTAGAAACATGCTAAAATAAACATTTTATGAGTTTTCTAAAAATAACTAACATGTTGTGATATCTAAATTTGCGTACTATTATAACTTATGTGGATCAATATACACGTATGGAATTAACAACCATGTACAAACTTAATAACTAGCAATTATGTAAACCATCGAACTAGTACTCACAACTACACTACCCTACTCAATTTTCATTATTAATTTTATAGACTTATAGTGAAATCAACATACATCCCATAACAACTAACCATATGTAAGCTAATAGTGACATCCCATTTTCTTTATTAACTTAGTATCATCATAACAACATAATGTCGTTCTGAGTTTAAAGTTTTTACTCACACTTGGAGGAAGTTTCTCCAGCTATCTCGCTCGGCTTACCAGTTTCACAAGGTCCTATATAAGCATAATAGCATCACTAATTAGCTTACATAAGGTGAAATGACCAAAAGTTTATATTAGCCATAAATTAATTACCTTTACAAATCGGAAAATACCCTATGTTACACTAATCCCGTTAAAACTCACGTCAACGGCTATATCTTCTAAATTGTGTCCTAATCTTCTTCTCCAATGCCCTAAGAGTTTCTAGAGATTAATCCTAGGCTTATGAAATGATTAGGGTTTCATAAAAATCAAGAGAGAGAAGAGGAGACTGAGTGAGAGATTGGTGGGTAAGAGGGTGAAGGGTGGTCGATGGCAAGGGAGGAACTGGCAGCATAGGGGAGGGGAGGAAGAGAGGGAGAGAGAAAGAGAGAGAAAGAGATTGCAAGAAATGAAGATTTCTCCTCATTTTAACACTTTTATACATCTAACCTCTAGGTGACATCTTGTCACATATCCCTCAAGATTCTAATCTAAGTCCTCACCCTACACCTCTCATGAGCTTCCCATGGTCCCTTCATACTCTCACATTTACACCTCATCAAATTATTCAAGCAACTATTTAAACATGGTGATGGTTTTAAATAGCTGAATAGGATACTTTATCAAGTATACATATACATGTATATATATGTGCATTCATTTATATCATTTATATGCATATACCCTTATGGTCTCCATGTTAGAATATAATACATCAATTTATTATATTAAATTATTCTAATTATCACTCCCACAAGCAGTATAATATCCGAATTAGTATAACCAATAATCAAAATTGACCAGTTACCACTAAAATTTACTTGGATTAAATAATTAATCTGAATTTAGGTTTTTAAATTATGCATGATTAGAATAAGTGGATGTTACATATTTCCTCATGGCCATTTTTTTCCTCAATTGTTAACTCAACATTGCAGCAGATCTTATACGTTTTTGTTTATACACCCTCGACTTTACAACTAAGAAAGAGTTTCTCATCTCTCTTGGCTAACAATGCATTCTCTTTTTTGGCCTTTGTGACATGATTTCGGTTCAGGTGCTGTTTGTTTACCGTGAAAGTAGAAGAAAGCTACTGATTTTGGCTCTGAAACAGTGGGCCTCGTGTCCTTTTTTCCCTTCAATTTTGGCCTTAAAAGTTGTTTATTTCACAATAAAAGAGGGAGGAAAAGTGCTGAGATGACAACACTTTTCCCGTGTCAGATTTTAGCACATTGAGTGCTGAAAATGGGTTGAATGATAAATCAATCCTAAACATTCATGCCTCATATCCTCTATCGCTTTTCTGAGCAACCAAACGTGAGTTGTTGAAAAATTAGTTGAACCCCTCTCATTTTCATAACAATTTCCCTCTGAACAAGTAAGAAAAAACAATATGAGCTAGAATATGAGACCGCTCTTTTTTGAGATTTGTTTTCCAGTGGCCAGGCAGCCTCTCAATTAAAATATTACCAATTGGTTTTTTTTCCAGGTACCTGGGTAAACTCATATTTGCTATTTGAGTTTTACCATCAATAAAATTCAAAAAGAAATAGTTTCTCTTAATCCTCGTCAGTTATTGGATGCGGGTTCTATACATCCCAAACCCGAGCCCTCACCCTCTCACCGCATGAAAACAAACGGAAACTTTAACAACCCTTTTGCATCGTTCTCACGTGTGAGCAGTCTCAACAGTTCTCTTATGTGGGCCCCATAGAAATCTAATCACATCGAGTCTGTGATCTCAACGATGGGAGGTGGCCAGCTGCACTCATAATTCATAAAAGCCAGCTAGCCGTCTGATCAATGTCCCGCCCAATCATACTGACCGCAAATATTTTAACAACGCGAATATGACGCGTGTGCTTGAATAGTCGTGTACGGCTGCAAACGGTCAGTCCGATTAAATGTGTGGACCCCACTCCCTCCACGTGTCTATGTGTCGCAGTCCGCTCTGGATCTCCGTACTCCTGAATGATTGACAAGTGGCGGCACCGAATTTACAAAATGCCCTCTACGGTTTCCAAAATTTTTTCTCGCTTCCGAGGATATTTATGTCAACTCAGGTAATGGGGGTGACGTAAGACGGTAGCCGACAAAAGCGACGTCGGCAAGCGGGAAAAAGATCGAGAAAGGGAAATATCCTCGATAAAATCTGAGGAGTTTTATTACCACTCTGCTTTACCGACGATCCACTCTCACGGACAGCTGGCATTTTAGCGGACAGTGGAGTTTCAGAAACACGGGTACGGTTATAAAAACTTATATAAATCGACTAACAATCTGACCACTGTTTGACTCGGGCCATTTCTTTCTGCTGAAACGCCAGGCCCCAACAACAATAATCCCCGAAGTGGGCCATTTTTGATCGCAAGAGCTTTGATTTATATATGTAGAGAGGTATAATTTGCCTTTTTGGATGGTCCCATTGCTAGTCACACAGTTTTGACTCATAGTAGTCATTATCTTTAATTTTTTTCTTTATTATCATGATGCAATGTGTTCGGATTTCTTAATTAGGCATTGGTTTGGTGTCGCGTAGTTATCAAGATGGCTTAAAAAGTTAGCTGATAATATTTGCTATTTTTGTTATTTTTTGTTTTGCTATTTTTGTTTTGCTAATAATATTTTCAAATTGGGGTAACAGAGGCACAATAGTTTCTTATTCTGGTTAATTTTTCTAAATTATGTACAAATTATATACTTATCTAATGAGATGCTAATAGAAAAGAATTTAGTTGATCCTTGAACTTTTACTGAAAAAATAGGACAAATTTAAAAACTAACGTCAATTGCTTTTATTTTCATAACGCGTGCGTTGGTGGTGCCAAAAGAATAATTGCATTAGTTACACGAGAATATAATATCCCAGTGTTATCTCCAAAATAAAGGACTAAAATTGAAAATTTGCAGTGCGGTATGCAAAATATATTTTGGCAATATTTTTTCTTTATTTAATCCTCATCCATAAATTTATTATAGCTTATTATCTAAATACGACTTAAATTCTTCTACTTTTCTTAGAGAAACCACTTAACTTCTGAAATTCAAAATATCCTCTCTCATCTATCTTTAAAATTCTTAAAAAATATATAAACTGTACATTAACCCATCAGATTATTTTATGATAAAATTATCTTCAATTTATCACAAATCTTGCACGTGTTTCTTCATGAGAGGAGGGAAAAAAAAAAGGCGATTTTAGCTCGTCGTTAATGTTGCTATTGGCTAAACTGAAAAACAAAGAGTTGAGAAAGATATTTAGAAATTTTAGAAATTGAGGGGTTCTTTTTAAAAAATACCAGAAAAGTTTAAGATGTTATTGGGAATATAAGCCTTTATTAATTTACACAATACAAATAATCCAACCTGGCCCCCAACTGATTCGATGACAGTGTTCGTATGATACATTTCTATGCGACTGCCTCTACTCTTATCCAATACGCTCATCTGGACAGTGCACAGACATCCACTGTTCCCTCTAATAATTTTATAATTAAACACTAACAAACTGAAATTATTTCTTTAATCCTCAAATTATTCCGTCCAAACCCATTTTACTACATAAACAACATAAACCAGAGAATAAGTTTCGTAGCCTTAGCTCTCACTCCTCTCTCTGCCTCCGCGCAAAAATTGCATCTTCTCCTCTTGAATCCAAAAATTTGGGGAAAGTTTGCTGCAAAACCCGATAGATTTGCTGCAAAACCCAATACTTTTAATTGGATTAGGGGGAAAAAATCTACCTTTTTGTCTTCAATTGTAGTTGAATGAGGTCTATTGAGGAGGGAATCATGGATGCTGCTGAGATTGAAGAGAATCTCTTTGTAGTTGGTGATGCTAAGGTAACTGTTTGTGCTTTGCTCTTGACTTCAAGTGTATTGAGAAGATTTGATTTTTGATTAGGGTAATGTTGTTGTTATTTTGATTGTGAATTGGGTGTGTTGGTATTGATCATTTCAAGCTGAGCAAGGCACGACCTTTTCCCCTTTTGGATTATTCCTCTTATTATCACTTAATAAATTGTTTTACTGAATTTACTCAGAATTTATTCGGGGAGGAAATTTCAAATTTTTGCGTCTCAGTTGAGATGGCTATGATGATTTAAAGCAGCCATTTGCTATATCGTTTTTAAGTTAATTTCTTTTTCACCCTGCTCGAGTTAGATGCGTACATCGTTTTTAATTTCAAAATTTTCTCTTGTCAATCAGAAAAGGTAGTAGTTAATTAGACCTCATTTTTCGTGGACCATTTTATTTGAGTTATCTTTTCTTCTCATTTTTTTAATCTTTCAGAATAGATGGTTATAATGATTCAAACCAACTATTTGCTATTAGCACTTTTGAGCAAATTTTTTTTGTTGAAGTTTGAAGTTTTACGCGATGCTGTCCTTCTGTGATCAAGTTGATTTTGTCATCAGAAAAGGTACTGCTTAATTAAACCCCTTTGTCACCACAATCTAGATTGAGGAAATGTTCTCTATTAAATCTCAGTTATTGACCATTTCGGTCTGTATAACTGCATTTTGTCACCCATTTGGTATTTTCAGTTTATATGCATGGTGGTCTATTGTGATGTTCATTTTCATTTAAAAGGTTCCCTGATGAAGTTCTTTTAACTCTCTATTTGATGTTCATGTCGTTGGTCCTCAATGATTCTGATTGTTCCAAAAGTTTGAGGATGCTTAGGGATAGTTATAACACAAGGTGTTCATTGTATTTCCTTAAAAGAAAGTTTGTCCAAGGCGTATTTCTTGCATTTCAATTTTCTGTTTTTTTTTTGGGCTCAGAATATTGTTATTTCTTATCTCTGATTGACTGTTTATATCAAGTGAATGACGAACTTGTGATGTGGATATGCAGTTGCACGGAGGAATGTGTAAAATTCTTTCCTTGATTGTTTATAAAGTGTTGGAGATCTTTCCATTTATAGAAGCATCGAGACCCCGAAGCAAGTCTGGCATACAGGCATTGTGTTCATTACACGTAGCTTTGGACAAGGCCAAAACTCTTCTTAAGCATTGCTCAGATTGCAGCAAGCTTTATTTGGTGAGTTAAGTTTGCTGTCAGGAAATTTTAGAAGTTAGAGTAATGATTAGTTTTATATTAGCTCTGCTATGTTTGCCAAGAATATTAGCATTATGAAATTTTAAAACTTCATGCTCTGTTGTTTTCTATGTGCCTTTTCCTTCTGGCAGTAAGCCTGTTGTGATCTTCGACTGAGGTTTCGGCTTCAGTTGGGGTCTTTACTCCCTTCATTTAAATAACATGTGCTTGTTGTGTTTAATCCAAGCTTTCCAGTGCAATGTGTCTCATATGCTTATTGCATGCTTAACTGCTTCAAATGCAGATGCCCTTGATGCTTGTTATCATGACTAGTGGGTTGTTAACTCAAACTTTTTACTTTTGCCTACTTAAGCTCCTAAGCTATCTGTATCTGTTGAAACACTGCTCGTTTAATGAAACCTCGTTATCCATGGCATCTTGTTCAATGTTTGCCAGATTAAGTAGAAAATGGTTTGGGAATTGCCTACCCTTCCGGAAGTGTATTGATCTACTAATAAAGAATGGCAGAATCAAGTTCAATGTTCTTATTGCATTAGGGATATTTTGCTTGACAATTTGTGAAACTTTTCTCAGGCTATAACTGGGGACTCCGTTCTTCTGAAATTTGAGAAGGCAAGATGTGCTCTACAAGATAGCCTGAGACGCGTTGAAGACATAGTTCCAGAAGCCATTGGATGTCAGGTATTTTACAAAGATTGAATGAACAATCAATTTATTATCTTGTAAGTCCCCTGGGAGTGATGAAAGTAAGGAAATGACATTTAAGGGAGTCCATTCATTTGCATCTAAAAGCCCCAACATGTGAATACACCTTTTTGTTTAAAGTGTACAGAGACTCAAGAGCTGAAAGGCATTCAAAAGATAACCACTGCATTAGTTAATACTGAATTAAATCGACATGAGAATGTACTTCAATCTTCCATAGTCCATTCTGCATTTGTGTAGTCCATGCCATATATGACATAGCACGTTCACAGTAACTCATGTCTTAAGGTCCCCAGCATAGTCCATACTATCACTGTTCACACTCCATGGGAAAGCATTACACTGCAATTTCCCATCTCCAGTTCATGTTATACCCTGCTACCAATGGCTATTTTTTCTTACTCTGCTCGTGAATTTAACCTTTCCTTTTTCTCTGTGCCCATGCTAGATCTTGGAGATTGTTGGTGAACTGGAGGGTGTCATGTTTGAGTTGGATCAGGTAGAAAAGCAAGTGGGCAATGATGTGATATCATTGCTTCAGAAAGAGAGACAAGATAACACTAATACAAGTTATAATGGAGAGCTTGAAGTCTTCCATCAGGCCGCCTTGAGGCTGGGAATTACATCCTCCCGAGCAGCTCTAACAGAGAGAAGAGCTCTCAAGAAACTTATAGAAAGAGCTCAAGGTGAGAATGACAAGAGGAAGAAGGCTATTGTATCGTACTTGCTGCACCTTATGAGGAAATACTCAAAGCTTTTCAGAAGTGAAGTAGGAGATGACACCGATTCCCAAGGATCAGCTCCTTGTTCCCCCACACTCTTGAACTCCTTTGAATATGTACCTGCTGGTGGTGGACAGGGACGTGCGTTTGAGAGACACATCTCTAAGCTTGCCTACAGCTTCAACAATAATGGGATGATGAGATCAGGAAACATGCTTACCCCACCTGAAGAGCTTAGATGCCCAATTTCATTGCAGCTCATGTATGACCCAGTCATCATCGCATCTGGGCAGACTTATGAGCGTGCCTGTATTGAGAAATGGTTCACTGATGGGCATAGCTCATGCCCGAAAACCCAGCAGCAGCTAGCACATCTCAGCTTGACCCCAAATTATTGTGTTAAAGGTTTGATTGCTAGCTGGTGTGGACAGAATGGGATCCCAATTCCTGATGGTCCACCAGAATCACTTGATGTTCACTATTGGAGGTTGGCGGCCTCAGAGTCTGAGGCCACAGATTCTAGATCCCTATCCAGCCTTGACTCGTGTGTGATGAAAGGTGTGAAGGTGGTTCCTCTGGAGGAAACTGGAACTGAAAAAGAAGATAGAAGGAATGACTTGGGTACCCCAAACAATTACACTTGTCAAGATTCTGAAGTGGATGGACTGGGAAGACATGTAAACTTGTTGGCTGTTCTGTATGAGGGTAGGGGCATGAGGAAACAACGGAAAGCGGTTGAGCAAATAAGGCTTTTGCTGAAGGATGATGAGGAAGCAAGGATCTATATGGTGCAAATGGGGCTGTTGAGGCGCTGGTCTACTTCCTGAGATTAGCTATCGATGTAGGAGATGAGAAGGCTCAGGAGATTGGAGCTACGACTCTTTTCAACCTGTGTGTCAATAATAACAGGTATTGTGATCTATGCCATTCCTAATTTTAAATTTCTGTTCAGTCAGTTTTAAAATTTTAATCATTGAATTACATGATCCAATTATTGGTTGGAACTACTTGACGTCCTTATCTTTTACCTTGTTTGATAGCTGGGGAGATGGTGGAAGAGGGAATAAACTACTGTTGACAAATTAATTATAGAGATGACTAAAATGAACAATCTGTCGACAAAATCGAACATAATGACTGAAGAGGCAGTATGCATGTCAGCCTTTCACAAGCTACTGTAAAACTTCCTTCAGGAAAATTCAAAAAGAAATAATTACCATGCATAAGAACATTTGCGCATAAATGTATCTTGGTTGCTCGTAGAGAGACTAAAATCTAACCCATTTTTCATTGCTCAAGATTGCTTTTTGCACTCTTTCTTTCATCACCTTTTGCTTTTCACACAAGAATATACTGTATCAAGTATCAATTCCACTGCATGATTTCTCAGGCATCACTTTTGTCTTATGCTTAGCAGAGTACCACTGATCTGTATTGCAGTGTTCCTCCTGGTAAGGCCTTAAATTTCTACGTCACTCATTTTAAAATGTGAATGTATGATACTAAGATTTGGATACAAGGTCATTTGTGTCTTATTACACTGTTACCAGTGCCTTGCAAAATATTTTACCCATACATAGAGTAGATGGGTGAAAAAAGCATTAAGCATCTTAGGTTAGGTGTTCCTCAGTTTGCAAAAGGCATTCAGTTGAGTATACATATTGATGCATATTTCATTATGTAGGAAGGTCATATAGTATTCTAGTTCATACTGTACCTCTACTTCGGCTAAATATAAGATTAGGATAATGGTTTTATGGTTATTGTTGCAAGTAAGATGAGGATTGTTTTTCCTTTCAGCATTGACAAAGTATAAACCAAGTTATGAATTGCTTTTCATATAATGTTTTATTACTATTTATATTAAAGGCACTCTTTTATATATTATACATACAACAATTGGAAACCCAACTGTTTTTCTGTGGGAATGCTAACTCTGGGTAAGATTTCCTTAAGTATTGCGTTATTTTAGGTTTAAAAAAAAAAAACTTTTAGGTTTACTTTACATATGATCTTGTTATAATGTAGCTTTAACAAAGGCAATCTCTGTTCCTTTGTTTTAGGAACAAAAACCTGCTAATATCTAGTGGAGTGATACCCCTCCTGGAGCAGATGATCTCAAACTCCACGATCGAAGAGTCAGCCACTGCTCTCTACCTCAATCTGTCCTCAGTTGATGAGGCCAAGCCCATAATTGGATCCAGCCCTGCGGTGCCTTACCTAGTTCAACTCCTGCACTCTGAAGATTCCAACGTCGTCTCCAAGCATGATGCCCTCTTCACCCTCTACAACCTTTCCACACACCCTTCCAACACCCAACCCCTCCTGAACTCCGGCATTGTCACTGGTCTTCATTCCTTCTCATTGTTTCCTCATCAGAGAATGAAAGCATCGCTTGGGTTGAGAAGGCCCTTGCTATCCTTATAAACTTGGCTCTGAGCAAAGCCGGATGCAACGAGATCGCATCAACCCCAGGCCTAATATCTGAGCTAGCAGCAGTGCTGGACACGGGCGAGCTTCCTGAACAGGAGCAAGCAGTCTCGTGCCTCTTGATCCTATGCACTGCCGACGAGAAGTGCAGTCAGATGGTGTTGCAGGAGGGGGTGATACCAGCATTAGTGTCGGTGTCAGCAAATGGGACGGCGAGAGGGAGAGACAAGGCGCAGAGGCTGCTGAAACTGTTCAGGGAACAACGGCAGCGTGAGCCCCCTACACAGGCGCAGCACGAGGAGAATCAGGCGGCCGAGGATGACAATGGTGGTAACAATGTGGTGGTAGTGGTGGAGAGGAAGCCTTTATGTAAAACAAAGTCCAAGTTTGGAAGAACGCTGAGTTCTATGTGGAAGAAAAACTTCTCACTGTATCAGTGCTAGATTTCAGTCCACTGATAATGTAAATTAGTTTTCTTTTCTAGCTTTTTGTGTTTTGATTTTCAGATTGTTCTCCCTTTCTGTGGGTTGGGTGTCATGGGCATTTTTTCTTTGCCTTGATGAAAGAAAAACACAAATGTACAGCTCTTGCTCTAGTGTATTATTCTTACAAACCTTTGATGTCTCATTGTAACTGTGAGATTGTAATGTAGACTGCAAGAATATAAAACTTTGGAGAGATTCAGAAGATGGGTTCACAAATTGGGAGTATTTTTCTTTTCCACTTGGGATTAAATCATGTGAGGAGCAGGCTATTGCATTGATGCCTGTTCTATTTTCTTGTTCAAGAGACCAGTCAACGAAACCATCATCCTTGATAATCCATTTGAACGACATTAAACTCTTGCAAGAAAAATTTATAATTGTGGGAAAATATGCATCATCAAGCTCGTCTGGTTACTGCATAAACGAGCTCAAATGTTGTTTGTAGACCTTTTTTTCTCTTACATTTTAGTTACAGGGACACAAGTTACTGCATGAACGAGTTCATGTGATGTTATGATATAGTTTTAACATTTTTCATATGCATTACAATTTAAAAAGACAAAAGAGTATTAATGTTCTCCACCCCCTGCCCTTCCTCCTCCTCCAACAACTCATCATTCTTCTTCCCAACCTTCTCTCCTCTGTTTCGCTCCCCATCCTTATCGCCCCCATCCACCATCCCCATCTTCTCTAACTCCCTGATAATGTCCTTGCACGCCTTCTCCACCTCCTCTATCTCCGCCTCCTCCTTGTTCAGCTTTTTCTCATCCCCGGCATCCAACTTCTCCAACATAATCATCGCGCTCTTCTTCCGATCTTCCCCTCCCCCCTTCGGCGTAAGCACCTTCTTCTCCTGCTCCTCGCAATGTATGTCGACCATAACCTCCTCGTCACGATCACTCCACTCCCAACTCCCTATCACTGACAACATAGGCTTCAGCACCTGGTTGAACAAAGGCAAGTGCTGGATCAGTGACGAGAGGGCGTGGATGGCGTCATCATACCGTTTTGGGAATGACTCGGCCAGGAGAGCGAGCTCGTCGACCATGGAGAAGAGGTAGGAGGAGGGAGGGAAGACGGTCATGGTTATGTCCTCGACTGATAGGATCTGGTCGTCAATGAAGGAGAGGATTGAGAGCCATTGACGCTGCACAGGGTTGACGATGCAGGTCGTGTTGGAAGCAAGTGTTCTGGTGATGTAGCCAACCGGGCCATGGAAATGTTCTGCTTGCTGGTAGGTCTTTTGGGCAATGGTTAAGAGGGAAGCTCCCCAGTTGTGCAGCAGACGTGGCCTCGGATTCCTTGGGAGAAAATGCGATACTGAACCCTGTCATCCATGTCAAAATGTAGAAGGAGAAAATGAAAATTAAGTGATCTTGATTTAAGATTGACATTTTCCATATATTTGATTCAAACAAGTGATTTATATACATTTTTTAATGCATATTATGGTTATTTTGTTGTATGTCCCTGCACTTTATACTCTACTTTTGGAGTACGTAGCCATTCAATTTTGACAATATAGCTTCTCAGATGCCCAAAAGCCAAATTGTCGCATTGTAGATCAGCAATGTATGTCAAGAAATCTTAATTCTCCCATTTGTATCAGGTCAATAATGTACATCAGACAAACTTAACATCTCATGTTGGGCAGTCTAAATACATGATTAACTTTTACCGAAATTAAGTTTGGAAATGTACATACAACTTTGAGTTTTTGAATTGTGAATTTTAGTAGCAACATCTACAGTACGTTTTATCTGGGAAAAAGAATATACAGTGGCACCTAAATGTCACAACTTAATGCAAATGACAAGCAAATAGGAATACTATAGTTCTTTTTAAAATGTTCTCTCTTTCTCTTTCCTTTTCCTCATGTTTTCTGCACGGGTCGGCTGAAAGGAGAGCTCTAATGCGAAGCCTGATGTGTCATGATGTGGCGAAAGGTCTGATTTCCAGAGACAATGGAGTTGTGTATGATTTGTGCCGATATTGGTTAACCATGATTCTGATGATTGAATACTTTTCTGTTTCTTCTTTTTTTCATCTTTTATTCTTTAAAGCCATCTAAAATATTGCTTGGTACATATGCAAATTGCCATTTTTTAAGAGGGATTGGCCGCTAAAAGATGCATTAATTCAGGGCTTCTTATACAAATTAAACCTCAATGTCAGTTTTTTGAGCAGGATTAAAAGAAAAATTCATTGTGATGATCAGTACCATGATCTATGTCAAAATTAACCTGACAAAGGGGAAATTCAGTCACTACTGCTGCCACCTTTCTAAAATGGAAAAATGTAAAAGAAAAGAGAAAGAAACAAGAAAGATGGATGCAATCTCATCATCTGTAAAATGACCATTACATGCAAATAAATTGACAACATTGAATCTGAAATCTATAATAAATACATCCTCTGCAATCTCAATCAAATAAATCCTCTGCCAAAAAAAAAAAGATAAAGGTCTTACCATTGAAAATCTAGTGCAATCTCTTGCCAGACAAGTTTCTTGTCACTACCTTGGCCTTCAGAGAGACTTGCATGCAAGTGGAATAAATTCCATCATTTCTCAACCAAATTCCAAATTTCTTATGTATCAATCACACCCAATACAAACAAGGAAATTACTAACAAAAGAAGAAATCAAAAAGGAAAGCTAAAAACAGAGAAAGAGAAAGGGCATTAATTGGTACCTTGGAGTTCCTTCAAGAGAAACGAGGAGTCTTTTTGGGGAGTCTGGTGCAGAGGAGAGGTTTGGCTTGATTTGTGGGGCGTTGGTGGTTATCTGGACCAGAGGTTTCATCAGTTTTGGTTGGCATTGCCGAATTAGGACACATGTCCTTTGCTGAGGACTCTGTCTGAGTCGCCATAGCCACCAGGTGAGACCTTTGAGAATGGATGCCTGCTGCCGTCGTGGATAAACTCAAGCATAGGATCAGTTCAGTTGTTGGTGGTGCGGTGAATATGTGCACAATTTGCCATAATTTTTTTATCCATCAAGGTCAAAAATGGGATATTGTCGAGTCACTTGGAATATCATTGCACGTATAGTACTTGCCAGTAGATTATATATAAGATTGGTTATAGATATTGTAATAATTCTAGGTTTCTAGACATGTACATGAATAACTGTATAGCGACCATTGATCCGAAGGGTTTCTCCACGAAATAATAATTTTCTTCTTAACAGCGGAAGGAACTACAACGAGCCTTGCACGAGCACCTTCTTCGCTATTCACAATCCAAGCAAAGTAGAGCACCTTAGTTGAAGGCTTCGAGGAGAGAGAAAAGAGTTGCAAGTTCTCTGATCATGCATGAAGAGGGAGGGATTGGTTTTTTTTTTATATAGAGGAGGTCAACTCTATTCCTAACCCTTACGAGAGTATCATAATAGCTCAACAGATCTCATCCCTTAATGAAATTCTGCAGTCCACATTGAGCACTCCACTAAACCAATACAAATTAAGAATATGCCAACTCTTGGGCTAGGCCTATACTCTGATTGAGCTTGGCCTCATGGATCGGCCTTTTCAAGTCGACACACTCCCACTCGTACAATAGTGGGATGCCTTCAATTCAAGACAAACACTAACTTGGCACTTCAACGATCATGATCGTGCGACCATCAAGACCACCTGCAAGCGGTGAGCCACTTACCTAAAACTCTCACCTAGAGTGAGAAGAACACTTCTAACCTTATGTGAAAATAAGTCTATGTCATGACATACACCAGATATACTTATTCACATCTTTGGATCGAACATTCTCAATCCCTCAATTAATAAAGGAGATTATCCATTTGTCGTAGAATACTCTGATAAGGTCCACACTTCGTGTAAACGATGTTTTAGATGCAAACACTCTATCAGAAGATATATACATGGTCTTCCTTTCGCATTGCTACCATTCCAAATGAAAACAACTGCTTTTCTAATCACTTTCCGCCTAGTCGAATCAATCATGAGTATAGGGACAACGTTGAAGTAGCAACACTGCCTTTAATCTTCCTGACACAATCAAATGTCTCTAAGGGTAAAGATGAGAAACACAATGATGAAATGTGTACTCCACAGTTTATTGACTCACATGGTAGCGAGCAGGGATTCATGTACCTATCCCAATATGGTGGTCGCCAAGCACACGCAGTATGATTGCATGCTACGGTGAAGTAGCTTCTTGAGTGCATATGAATTAATATGACATCGTACAAATCTTATTTCTTTAGCAGGCTAACCGCGCTTAAATCTGCCACCTCCCACTCGATGAGTGATCCCTTCATTCCCAATTAAGGTGACATCTGGCTATACAACAGGTAAATAGATCTGGGTAATCTATCTATTCGATCGTGTAGCAATTTGGTTGCAATACCCAGAATGATCTCATCTCAACTTGTTTTGAGGTGATGCTTTGAACGTGTTTCATGATGCTGCCCTCGATCATATCATGACACAGACATAACTGTTTGCGTCTCATCCAAACCTGTTGCCCATACAACGTTAAAGGCGACTGCTCATGTGAGACTGCCAGTCTTAAGCTACCTGACATGCCTAATTTTTGTGTTCATTCAAATTTTAAATATCTCAACAAATTTTATGCACTAACAAATAAAATATGTAATTGATTCTCAAGTTAGTCGAAATAAAATTTCATCCAAAAAACACATAATCGATACAGTAGTGTTACAAACATACCACTGTGAAATAGTACATTTGCATCACCATCTATATAGACCTGAAGCTCTAACATGACTTAAAAATAGTGAAGAGTTTGATGGCTTGGTAAGTAGATTAGCAACCATCTGCTCATGTTGGTATGTACTCAAGGGTGACTTTCTCTGATCAATTTCTGGTGAATTTGAACTTCACATCTTTATATTTAGTCTTTGCATAGTATCTTGCATTCTTCACGTAGCTTATCGTCGCCGCCATGCTATCACAGTGAAGAGTAACTGGATCTGACGCATGTGATATGACCTTAAGGTCCCAAAGAAACCACTCAACCAAATGGCTTCTTGTGTTGTTGTTGAAGTCGCGACGTACTCAATTTTCATTGTTGTCAGTATCATTACTGACTACTTCTTACTACACTAGAAGAGAGCTCCTCCTCCAAATAAGGTGTATGGAGAAATTGATTTACGGTTGCCCGACATAATCTGCGTTTGTGTATCCTTGAAGCCATAAATCCAAGCCTTCATAACACATATATAGTCAGTTATGCCTCTCAGGCATCTCAACACTCTCTTGATGACGCTCTAATGAGAAGGACCGGTATTCAATTGGAGACGACTCATAATCCAACAACAAAGGATATTTTAGGGCGACGGCACAACATTGCATACATCAAGCGTCCGATGACATGAGAATATGGTACACACGCTATCTGTTGCTGCTCTATCGGTGTCTATAGACAATCTTGAAGGTTAAGCGATGATTTTTTCGACTGAATTCGATATGGCTTTCAAGTTATGCATCTTGAATCTTTTTTAGATGTTCTCCAAGTATGTTTCATGCAGACCAAGAAGCCTCTTAGATCAATCCTTATGGATCTTTATTCCAAGTATGTAACTTGTATGAGCCATGTCCTTCATATCAAAGTTTGATGTCAGCCAGATGTTCGTGAGAAATTAAATTAAACCACAAGCGCATAACGTACGATGAAGTACGAGCAAGTACGAATTGATCCAAGCGAAGAGATATTCTTTTGGCACTTGGAAAATATTTATGTGAATTAAGAAATAAAGTTAGAAGATGGTTGATTATCTATTCTTTAAGAATATATCAATAAGAAAATAATATAGTGAAAAAATCAACTAAGCATGAAGAAACTAAGTAATTAATTTACTTTCTCTCTCTCTCTCAAAATATCACGATTTATTCTATAACGCCCCAGTCCGGCAGGTACAGAGACGTTACTGCGATGTATATACACAAGTCAAAAATACCCTCACATATATACGCTAAGCATCAGTACATGCAAGAATCAGAGTACGAATGTACGTGATATATTATACATTCCAATATATTAGTACAATTACAAAGTTATCACAGGATGTAACCCAATATTACATGAATATTACATCACCTGATAGGCGCAATTGCGAGAATACAAAGAGATATACAAGTATGTACAGTACAAAAATGCTCACGAGTTACAAAAGGAAAACTCAAGAGACAAACAGGGAACCAGGAAGGAAGGGTCCCAGACTGGTCTTCCGCTGATCCACTATGCTTTTGCTGCGCCACTCTGATCAACAGGATAAATCCATAAGCTCCATGCTCCGGGATCTGGACATGAGAATCCAGGGGGGTCAGAACTCCCCAATGAGTGGTGAGGTAAATGCCAAGTGGCGTGCAAGAATAAGTGCACGTGTATCGATAAATCCGAATAAAAGAGCTTGCAATGAAAATCGTGTCGTGAGCACATGCATACTGGAGCAGGTAGAGAGATAGATACATAATGTATTACTAAGAAATCATAAAATCGAAAATCCGAATTGAAACCCGATGAAAGCGAACACGGCAAAACCAGCGGTACAACCCAGTTTACGACTTTATGAGACAAGTATGTCGAAGGAATAATCCAAAGAAGAAGACTCTCATCTATATATCGTATATCTCACGTTATCGTAATCTTAATATATACAAACTGATTTGCAAAATATAACGAATTATTATTAATTAGAATCTTATTATTATTACTTGCCCTACCCATATATCTAGGTATGTGCCCCGGCATCCCAACACACATACATCCATATGAGTAAGCCAATGTTGTTATTGGAAACTGATGATGAAACAATGAGTTATGTTTACAGTGTGTCCCGTGCATACTCGGGACCACGACCCATTATGTTCCATTGTTGATACGGAACATACCGCGAGGCGAATCATGAGCAAAGGATCTTATTTATATGCCCTGCATGAAGTTTAGTAATCACGATGGCAGCACACCCGTGAACACCTGGAGGCCCACAGGTTGAACCAAACTTTTAGTTGTACGATATACCTAACACCACGGTAAACATATTCACCTCTTAAAGTTCATCAGTTTCCCCCTTACCCGATATAAGTTGTCCTTTTTATAGTTTATTAAATAATTATCAGTGTGCGGAAACGAGCAGGAGCATGACAGTTGTAATAAGGGTACATGTTGTACTGGAAAATATCAGTGTATGTCAGGATATCAGGTCATCATTCCCGTATTGTGATAATTATAAGAGTTAGGTATCAGGCATGCCGAGTGATAACATGCAGGTATCAAACAATAATAGATAGGTGAAAGCACGTCTAGCGATGATACAACAAATATCATTGGCAAAACAATGCGAAGTAGGAAAACAGTACTGATACCAAAAATCGGTACGAATACTGAAAACATACAGTTTTAAAAAATAGTTTAAGTAGATATTTTAAACTCTTCACAATCATTAGTAGAAGAATTAATCGAGTAGGCAAAAGGTAAGCGAGCAAGCGAACATTCAAGCAAAGCTATACGAGCTGGAGCGAAGCTAATGTCCAACACTAGATGCTATCACGCTCAGCGTGGTTACGGCTCACTGCATAGCTAAACGCACGTGTCGTAGCATGCATATGAACGCCATACTACCGCTCACGGCACTGAAAACACTTAGAGGGAGGGTGAATAGGTGTTAATGCTAATCTAGTGATCTTTTTAACAAGTAAGTATGAATGATGCAAACGGTCACTCAAAATAAGAAATTGAAGCCGAATTTCCCGTGAAGGGCTCTAGAACTTCTCCTCTTTGATTCCTCTAGATTATGAGTTGAGGCGCGTAATTGCTTTCTTGTTGACATGAGTAAAGACCGAAAAAAATGCAAGTCAATGAAATGATCGAAATGGTGAAGAGCAAAACAAACAATATCACAAGTAAGGAATGTAAAGCAATGAAAAGCAATAGAAAACCAATCGCAAACACAAGAAATTTGTTACGAGGTTCGAGCCACTGCTCTATCCCCGCCTTCACCAACGTGAAGGATTTCCATTAAATCCATAAAGGAAATTTTCACACCGGAACCTTTACACCCAAGGGGATTACAATTGGTCTACACAAGACCGGAGTACCCAACTCTCACCAATCCAACCTCTACAAAAGAGGGATCACAACACAAGAAAAGACAAGTCACTTGGTGATCAAAAAGACCACAAACTCTCTCTTACAACTTCTTATAGAGTGGAGATGATTTTTGACTCAAGAAGTGAAGTGAGAAATTTCAGTTGTAAAGAAGTAAAATGAGCTTGGAAAACAAACTGAAAACTTTAACCAAGAAAGCACTTTAGAGAATGAAAGCTTGAAAACTTTTCTTTTCTTTTGAAACTTAAAAACAATGGGGATTTTTCTTGTATTTAACAAGGGACCAATGGCATCTATTTATAGGGATTTGATAAGAGCATTTCATCATTTAATCTAGGTCAATAGGTCAGATTATAGCCACAAGAAAATCAGAGATAGCTGAAAGAAACATCAAAATCAAACCAGAAAACATATTCCAAGAAACTAGCCGTTGGGCTGCTGGCGGCTGTCGGTCGACCGGGCCGGTCGACCGGCAGTCTATATGGCAAAAGAGCCGTTGGACTCGGTAGACCGGTCGGTCGACCGCAGTTTAAACAAAAGGAATTGTTTGATCTGTCAGTCGACTGGCCCGGTCGACCGACAAAACCCAAGAGCAAGAGTCAGTCAGTCGGTCGACCCGACCCGGTCGACCGGCAGACGTGCACAAACGTGCACGCCAAAGCCACAAGGCCCGGTCAACCGGTCCGATCGACCAATCTGGCCTGAAATAGATCCGATCGACCGCCCGGTCGACCGTTAGGCCTGAAACAGATTTATTTTGAAAATATTTTTGAACTTTGAAGAATTTTTAAAATATTTTTAAATGGTTTGATGTTTAAGTAGCATGCTATAGGGGATGAGATACATGATTTAAACTGGATATAAAAATATGAAATATTTTCAGACATGTATAACAAAACCTGTATTTTTGAAAAATGAAAAATGTGTGTGTGTGTTTTCTTGAGCCAACTTATCATAACTTTACTCTTTAACATACTAATTCTTACAACGGTTCTAGGTGACTATAAGATCTTCAATTTTGGGCTTCTCCATATGCAATGTTGAATAGCTTGAATCCTTGATCCCGAATTGAGTCAACTTGAGTCAAAAATACCTTTCTTTAGGAAGAACACATTTTGAATTCTTAGAACCCTGAAACATACTTAAACACTAAAATATGATTAGTACAAATAACTATATACGTTTTGTAATCATCAAAACTCCAAAACCGGGTGATTGTAACCGTGGGCCAACAATCTCCCCCTTTTTGATGATGACAAAACATATGAGTTATTTAACAAAAAAAATGGGAAAACGGGGAAAGGAGCTTGGAGGCTCCCCCTCAAATCATGCTATATATATGAATGGCTATATACATGAATGAATTTTACAAAAAGTAAAAACAAACACTTGGCATAAGAAAGAAATAATAATTCAAAACATATAGCTCAAAAGTAAACAAACAATAACTCGAAACACATAACTCAAAACTAAAAATATATAACTCAAAATAATAAACTAACTTTTTCTCCCCCTTTTGTCATACATCAAAAAGGGTAAACATTTGTTAAAAAAATTTCATGAATCCATAACACAAACATTCAATTCACCACAAATAAAAGAAAATCTATTATAGTCTAGTGGTTTTGTAAAAATATCGGCAAGTTGAAAATCGGTAGAAATATAATCAATTTCAATATCACCTTTCTCATAATGATCTCTAATAAAGTGATACCGAATGTCAATGTGCTTAGTCTTACTATGTTGATTTGTATTTTTAGTCATATGAATAGTACTAGTGTTATCACAAAATATTTTAATATGGTCAAAATGCAAATCATAGTCAAGAAAAGTATGTTTCATCCAAAGGACTTGTGCACAACAAGCCCCTGCCGCAACATACTCCGCCTCGGCGGTTGAGAGGGCTACCGAATTTTGTTTCTTGGAAGATCATGAAACAAGACAATTACCAAGAAATTGACATGTTCCACTTGTACTCTTCCTATCCACTCTACAACCCGCATAGTCGGCATCCGAAAAACTCGTCATTGAAAATTGTCCGGTCTTCGGATACCACAAACCCATTTCAATTGTGTCCTTAAGGTATCTAATAATGTTTTACCGCAAGCAAATGGGACTCTTTAGGACACGATTGAAATCGAGCACAAAGACATACACAAAACATAATGTCCGGCCTACTAGCCGTTAAATACAACAAACTACCAATCATGCTGCGATAGAGTTTAATGTCTACATTTGTACCTTGTTCATCTTTGTCAAACTTTGTGGTGGTAGCCATGGGAATTTTGCTTGTCTTAGCCCCTTCAAGCCCAAATTTCTTGATGAGTTGCTTCATGTACTTGGCTTGATTGATGAAAATCTCATCCTTCCTTTGCTTGATTTGGAGACCAAGGAAGTAGTTAAGTTCACCCATCATAGACATCTCAAATTCCTCCTTCATGCATGATTCAAAAGCTTTGCAAAGATTTTTATTAGTAGAACCAAATATGATATCATCAACATATATTTGAACTATAAGTATATCATTTTCAACATATTTGATAAATAAAGGAGTATCTATTTTTCCTTTATTAAAACCATTAGAAATAAGAAATGAAGAAAGTCTTTCATACCAAGCCCTAGGGGCTTGTTTTAAACCATAAAGAGCTTTGTCTAGTTTGAAAATAAAATTCGGATGTGTAGGATCAACAAACCCGGGGGATTGTTCAACATACACCTCCTCTTCAATAAATCCATTTAAGAAAGCATTTTTTACATCCATTTGAAAAAGTTTAAAATCTTTATATGAAGCAAATGCAAGTGTCATCCGTATAGCTTCAAGCCGTGCTACGGGTGTAAAAGTTTCCTCAAAATCGATACCTTCGACTTGAGTGTAACCTTGGGCTACTAACCTAGCTTTATTCCTAAAAACATTACTCGACTCATCCAACTTGTTCTTAAAGATCCACTTAGTACCAATTGTTGGTCTACTGTGGGGCCTAGGAACAAGACGCTAAACTTGGTTGCGCTCGAATTGATTGAGCTCCTCTTGCATGGCTAGCAACCAATATGAGTCGCCCTCGGCTTCGAGGATATTCTTTGGTTCAAAATGTGAAATAAATGCATAATGCCCACAAAGATCATGAAGTTTAGAACGAGTAGTTACCCCTTTTGATACTTCACCTATAATAAGATCCTTGGGATGATGTAGAGTGAATCTCCAATCCTTTGAAAGTGGTTGTGATGGTTCCACTTCAACTTCTTGAACTTCACTTTCCTCATCGGATTCACTCTCCGAATCCCAAGTAGCCTTTAAAGCTTTCTTTTTGTATGGCTTCTTGGAGGTGGAGGGTTTGCCTTTGTTTTCTGGACATTCCGCAATAATGTGACCCGGCTTTCGGCAATTGAAGCAAATGATTTTCCTCTCTTCTTTACCTTGTCATCTCCTTCTATTTTGGAACTTTGCCTTGTTGTACATTCTCCGAATGTTCATTACAAGAAGAGAAAGATCATCTTCATCATCCTCTTCCTCATCATCTTCGTCGGAGTAGGTGGAAGAGCTCTTGAAGGCGATTGCTTTCTTCTTGGGAGGAGCCATCTCTTCTCTTACTTTTCTTTCCATCTTATGGGTCTTGAGATTCCCAATGAGACCGATGAGCTCCATTTCTTCCTTGTCATTGAGCTCCTTCAAAGTTGTGGCTTTGACTTTCTAAGATGGAGGGAGTGCACGGATGATCTTCCTCACTTTTTTGGTCGTTGTCAATGCCGTCACCTAAAGAAGAAAGACCATTTGTAATCTTTGTAAATTTTATAACCATATCATCTATGGTTTCATTTTCTTACATGGAAAAGTTTTCATATTGGGAACGAAGAAGGTCAATTTTGGCCCTCTTTACTTGTGAAGTTCCCTCATGAGTGACAAGTAAGTGAGTCCAAATCTCATATGCGGATTTGTAATGAATGACTTTAGAAATATCATCATCATTAAGAGCTTGAAGTAAGGCATAGTGTGCCCTAGCATTAGCGTCAAACTCTTTCGTGACAATTTCGGACCATGTGTCCTCATCACCAAGGGGTGCGCTAAATGGTTTAGTCACCGCCTTTGCAACCCGGCTCCCTATGGATTGCAAAAATACGGTCATCTTAACCTTCCATATGGAAAAGTTAAGGCCATCAAACTTAGGTGGGGTCTTAATTCCTTCGGCCATTTTTACTAAGTATATGAGGATGAAATATGAATATAGTGATTAGCAATATAGGATCTCTCTAAGGTTGTAAAGACAAGAGCCTAGAGACCAAAGCTCTGATACCAATTGAAAAACACCTAGAGGGGGGTGAATAAATGTTAATGCTAATATAGTGATCTTTTTAAACAAGTAAGTATGAATGATGCAAACGGTCACTCAAAATAAGAAATTGAAGTCGAATTCCCCGTGAAGGGCTCTAGAACTTCTCCTCTTTGATTCCTCTAGATTATGAGTTGAGGCGCGTAATTGCTTTCTTGTTGAGATGAGTAAAGACCGAAAAAAATGTAAGTCAATGAAATGATCGAAATGGTGAATAGCAAACAAACAATATCACAAGTAAGGAATGTAAAGCAATGAAAAGCAATAGGAAACCAATCGCAAACATAAGAAATTTGTTACGAGGTTCAAGCTACTGCTCTACGTCCCCGCCTCCACCACTGTGAAGGATTTCCACTAAATCTACAAAGGGAATTTTCACACCGGAACCTTTACACCCAAGGGGATTACAATTGGTCTACACAAGACCGGAGTACCCATCTCCCACCAATCCAACCTCTACACAAGAGGGATCACAACACAAGAAAAGACAAGTCACTTGGTGATCAAAAAGACCACAAACTCTCTCTTACAACTTCTTATAGAGTGGAAATGATTTTTGGCTCAAGAAGTGAAGTGAGAAAATTTCAGTTGTAAAGAAGTAAAATAAGCTTGAAAAACAACTGAAAACTTTAACCAAGAAAGCACTTTAGAGAATGAAAGATTGAAAACTTTTCTTTTCTTTTGAAACTTAAAAACAATGGGGATTTTTCTTGTATTTAATAAGGGACCAATGACATCTATTTATAGGGATTTGAGAAGAGCATTTCATCATTTAATCTAGGTCAATAGGTCAGATTATAGCCACAAGAAAATCAGAGATACCTGAAAGAAACATCAAAATCAAACCAGAAAACAGATTCCAAGAAACTAGCCGTTGGGGCTGCTGGCGGCTGTCGGTCGACCGGGCCGGTCGACCGGCAGTCTATATGGCAAAAGAGCCGTTGACTCGGTCGACCGGTCGGTCGACCGTAGTTTAAACAAAAGGAATTGTTTGATCTGTCGGTCGACTGGCCCGGTCGACCGACAAAACCCAAGAGCAAGGGTCAGTCAGTCGGTCGACCGACCCGGTCGACCGGCAGACGTGCACAAACGTGCACGCCAAAGCCACAAGGCCCGGTTGACCGATCTGGCCTGAAATAGATCCGGTCGACCGCCTAGTCGACCGCTAGGCCTGAAACAGATTTATTTTGGAAATATTTTTGAACTTTGAAGAATTTTTAAAATATTTTTAAATGGTTTGATTTTTAAGTAGCATGCTATAGGGGATGAGATACATGATTTAAACTGGATATAAAGATATGAAATATTTTGAGACATGTATATCAATCAAGATATGTAGGGCTGAGCATTTAAACCCGAAAACCGAAAAAAACCGCCCGAACCGTCAAATTTCGGGCGGTTCGGTTCGGTTTAACAGTGTTCGGGTTCGGTTGCGGTTATTTTTTGGTGAAAATTCGGTTTTTTCGGGTCGGATCGGTTTCCAATAATTGAAAACCGATCTGACCGAAAACCGACCGACATTCCAAGACTCCAAAGGCCCAGAGCCAGAGCCCACTCAGCCCAGAGCCCAGAGGGCCAGAGGCCCGATGCTCAGCCCGCGTGCTGTGCTACCACGGGCAACGGCCCCATGGCCCACAGGTGATAGCCTATTAGGGCTCTCTCCTCTGAGTGACTGAGTTCTCAAACACAGACATGGAGGTGATATCTCACCCCCGCAGCACGATGACACATTCGACATCTGCTCGAACCGCGCCGCCACGCTCTTGAAGCTCGGGCTCCTCAAGTTCTGACTGTAGTACGGGTCGGGCACAGGGAACGAAAGCCGCTTCTTCACTGACCCGGTGCGGTCCTGCTCGGGCATGGCCGGCCTCTGCCTCGGCGCGCTCTGCGACCGGACCCGTGCCCGGGCTGACTCGGTCGCTGCCATGTAATTCGGCACTGTAGCCTGCTGGTGCCTAGTTACGCCATTGTCGTTGTAATTGTAGTAGGCGGTGACACTAGGCGTGTTTGATGAAATGGAGGTCCTGTCCTGTCGAATGCAACGGGGGCTCGCGGACTGGACTTGTATCGGCCGGGCTTTGGAAGGCGAGGGAGTGATTGGGGAATGGTGGGATTTGTGGAGGGGAGATGTGTTGTGTTGGGTGAGGCCTTCTGTAGGTGGTGGGAGTTGAGTAGGAGCAAGTGTGGCGCCCCGATCCCGGCGGGTACGGAGACGCCACTGCGACGTACATACGCAGGGCGATGGAACCATCCCGTATGTACGCTAAGCATCAATACATCACAATACAGGGATCAGAGTGCGGAAATACGTGATATTATACATTCCAATACCAAAGCAGTACAAGTACTTAGTTATCACGAATTGTGACATAATATTACATCACCAGGTACTACAAAAGTAGGACTGTACAGAAATACAAAAGATAAACTCACGAGCTGGAAGAGTGAGAATCTCGTGAGCGGAAAAGACTAGGAGGAACTACTGCTGATCTGCCTGCTCCTCGAGGTAGGCCTGATCCTCAGCTGATGGGTCCACCTCAGTCCAACCTGACAAATCTGAACATACAAATCTAGGGTTGTTAGTGGGCAACCCAGCGAGTGCATAAAGAAGCCAAGTGGCAAATATAAATAAAAGTAAGTGCATCATGCCAAGTATAATATACCAAGATAAATAAACATGGAATAATCACAATAAATAGTGAATCATGAAATAAAGCATGTATAGCAGGTCATGTAATCAAGTTAGCAAGCATGGGGTAACTAAATGGTAAGTAACAATAGTCATGTAGCCATAAGTCAATTATCAAGTTATTATTATTAAGACTCGTTCAATTTGTATGTTTCGGTATATGACCGGTGCCATATACTTCCGCATACAAATCAAGCAAGACTAGTTATTGGAAATTGATGGGGAACGACGAACCATGTTTAGAATGGGTCCCGTGCATGCCCGGGACAACGGTCCAGGAGTATCCGGTACTGAGCCGGAACGTACCGCTAGGTACCGGGATTTACTATATGCCCGAAGGTCTTATAATACACCCGAACAGGAATAGAGTGTCACCGTTCCCCACAGGATATACCTAGGGGATTATAGCACACCCGGACAGGCAGGCAGGGGGGTAGGGGTGCCAGTACACCCCTCGGAAGCGCCTGGTGGCCTACCAGGTCGAATCCTACAGGAAGTTGTACAACATATTTATGGCCACCATAAACACAGAAGCTATATCGATACCCATCAATTTCCCCCATCCCGGTGTAAGTTATTTAAATATAACAGAGTTTCATATAATAATGTTTACAGGGTATTCACAAATTTACAATATCCATGGTTATCCTATTACGGGGATCAACAGGTGTATAATATCAGGAGTAATATCAAGAGTCTCCCTATTTCAGGGGTCCAAGTATACAGGAGTACAGGAGTTCAGGAGTACCAAATATCTGGCAATTAATAATATAATAATCATGTCATGTCCCCGTAAAAGTGATAGTCATGAATACGCCATATAAATACAGGTATCAGGAGTAGTAATGTCCGGTCAAGGGTCAAGATGTCGAGTCCAGGTATTTGTACCACATGAAGGCATATCACATACCAAGTGTCAGATGCAGGTGTCAAGTATGTCATATCAAGTACCGGGTCCATATATCGAGTGCCGGTGTAAATACTAAGTGCCACAGTCATGAATATCATATCAGTGTAAATACTGTGTACCAGTGTAAATACCGTGTGCCAGTGTCAGATGTCACGGGTCAAGTGTAGCATGGCAAATATCGGTGTCAACTATAGCAGGGTAAATACCGGTGTCAAATATAGCATGAAAATTATCGGAATTAATGTAGCATGGTAATTATTAGAATTAAATATAGCATGACAATTATCAGAATTAAATATGACAATTATCGAATTTAAATATAGCATGGCAAATGTTGGGATTAAATATAGCATGATAATTATCGGAATTAATTATAACAATTATCGGAATTAATATAACAAGGCAATTACTTACTAAAAATTATAATAGCAAGTATTAGGCATATTAAAGTATCCACATGTCAATATCATGTTGCAAATACCAAGGTAATTATTTTTAATTTAGTAAATAGCACTCGCCTGAAATCGGGACGAAAATACCGGTTAAAGTCCAGAAAATCGGCGACCCGCACGAGAATCCACTAGCCCGAATTTATATATATTAAAATATATATTTATAAATATTTATAAAAATTATTAGAGAGGGAATGAGAGAGGAGAGAGAGGATTGTAGGAAAAAGAGAGAGAATATGGTGTTTTAAAAGGAAATTAGAAATAAATATGGAAGGGGGTAGAGTTGAAATAAGAGGGAAGTAATAAAGGAATAAAGAGGGGGGTATTTTTGGAATGAGGGAAATTTGTGGTTATTTAGGGAATGATTGAAAATTTTGAAATGATAGAAATAAAGAAAGAAAGAAAAGAAGAAAGAAAGAAAAGAAAAGAGAAGATGGAGGAGGAGGGGGTTCGGTCCCCCACCGCCGGCCGGCCGGCGCGGCGGCGGCGGCGAGCAGGGCGCGCGCGCGGGTTGGGGGGAGGAGGATGTGGTATTGCTTGTTGTTGATGTTGTTGTTGTTGGGTTGTTTTGAAGGTGGTCGGAGATGGTGGTGGTGGTGGTTGTGGTGATTGTGGTGGTGATTTGAGGTGTTGGGGAGGTAGAGGAGGAGGAGGAGGTGTTGTTGGGTTGATTAGAATGGAGAATTTGGTGGTGGTGATGGAGAATTTGGAGGTGGAGTTGTGGTAATGGAGGTGGGTTTATGGAGAAATTGGAGAAGGAGATGGGGATTTTGAGGTTGTTGGAGGTGGGGAAGTGGAGAGGAGGTGTGGAGGAGGAGATGGCCGGCCCTAGGGATGGCCGGTGGTGACGGTGGATGCGGCGGTGGAAGTGGGTTGCGTGAGTTGGTGTCGTGGAGAAGATGAAGATGAGGTATTTCTTTTGGTTTTTGATTGGAATTTTGTGTTGGAAAAATGAAGGATGAAGTGTTTAATAGGATGAGAGGAATGGGTTGGATTGATGGTATAGGGGTGGTGTAGGGCTGCGGCAGGCCATGGTTGTCGGGCGGCTGCGGGCGGCAACGGCGTGGGTTTAGCCGTTGATTAAGGGGAGAAGAATTAATGATAATAAATGAAAAGGAAATAAAAGAAAGGAAATTAAAAAAATGTAAGAAAAAGGAAATAAAATATTTAAAAAATTTTATTATTATCTATTATATTTGTTAAAATTTCTGGTAGCATAAAGTAGGAGAGTAGAGGAGGAAAAAGCCAGAAAAGAAATCGCCAGTAAAAAATATTATTATTTAAATAAGGCAAAAATTTGACTGTTTCAGAAACGTACCGAAAAATTCTCAAAAATAGCAAATATTATTCTAAGATACACGGTGAAATCGGATTTGAGAAATTCGATGTAGTTTTCAAATTAAAAATCTTAGAATCTTCCGGCAATACCGGCCGACACCAGGATCGGTCAAATTTTGATAAATTTTAAAAAATCCAAAAAATGTTTTTAGCTAGAAAATGATATTCTAAGATATACTGTAAAAGCCGTTTTTGAAAATTCATGCCCATTTGAAAATTAAAAATCCAGGAATCAGTCAGCGATACCGACCTACACCGGTTTTGGAGATTTTGCAGAAAAATTTCAGAAAATTCTAGAAAATCATGAAAAATCTAAAATATTAGAAAACAGTCTCTGAAACTAAAATTGGTCAAATCGGACTACCAGAAAGTCAAATCGGGCTACTGGCTGGTATCGGGTTCCCGGTCCGGGTCAGGGCTTACTCTCGGTCTGAGAATCCAAATCCGATACTCAAGAACATAAGTAATAACAACTCAAAAACACATACAGGAAGGAAATTGAGCAATATAGTCGAAAAAATTTTGGGACTCGTATCTGGATACGTATCCCGGGTACAGGGTGCTACAATCTACCCACCTAACAAAAATTTCGTCCTCGAAATTTCTATAAGAAAGAGATGAACATGGAAATAATGAATTGATAAGACAAGAATGGAGTACAAGAGAATATTACCACTCAAGGCTCAAACAGATGCGGGTAACGGTCACGAATGACGTCCTCCCGCTCCCAAGTTGCTTCTCCCGGACTATGCCTGTTCCATGAAACAAGCACCAATGGGATGGTCCGGTTCTTCAGGGTCTTGACACTTCTGTCCACAATAGCCATTGGTTGCTCAATATATGACAAATCCGGCTGCAACTCCAATTCTGAATAATCCAATACATGGCCCTCATCCTGATGTATCTTCTCAGCTGTGACACATGAAACACATTGTGCACTCCTTCCAGTGATGGCGGCAACGCCAATCTGTAGGCCACTTCTCCAACTCGCTCCAATATCTCAAACGGGCCTATATACCTCGGACTCAGCTTCCCACGTGCACCAAATCTGATCACTCCCTTGGTCGGAGATATCTTCAGAAACACATGCTCTCCTGCCTGAAACTCCAACGGTCTTCTATGGGAATCTGCCCAACTCTTCTGTCTGTCTTGTGCTGCCCGAAGGTGCTCTTGGATGGTCCTGATCTTGTCCACTGCCTGTACTATCACATCCGGTCCCAAATGCCTTCTCTCACCAACTTCATCCCAACATAATGGTGATCTGCATCTTCTGCCGTAAAGGGCTTCGAATGGAGCCATCTTGATGCTCGCCTGATATCTATTATTGTAGGAAAACTCTGCCAAATGTAGATGGTCTTCCCACGATCCCTTAAAGTCTATCATACAAGCCCTCAACATGTCTTCTAGGATCTGAATGGTCCGTTCAGACTGTCCGTCTGTCTCTGGATGATAAGATGTGCTGAACTTCAGACGGGTCCCCAGACTCTCTTGAAGGCTCTCCCAGAAGCGAGATCTGAACCTCGTGTCCCTGTCCGACACGATACTCACAGGAACTCCATGCAGTCGAACAATCTCCTTCATGTACTTGTCTGCTAGAAGCTCCGTAGATTGCCCCACTCTGAATGGTATGAAATGTGCTGACTTAGTGAGACGGTCAACAACTACCCATACTGCATTGTTCCCCTTTGGACTGCGGGGTAGAGCGGTGACAAAATCCATAGTAACATGCTCCCACTTCCATTCGGGTATTGGCAAAGGTTGTAGTAATCCAGCTGGTCTCTGGTGTTCAGCCTTCACTTGCTGACACACTAGACACTTCGCCACAAATTGTGCGATCTCCCTCTTCATCGCATTCCACCAGAAATATTGCTTCAGATCCTGATACATCTTAGTTCCTCCAGGGTGTATAGAGTAAGCTGAGTTGTGGGCCTCAGCCAATATCTTCTGTCTAATCTCCCCCTGAGGCACACAAATTCTACCCCTGAAATAGAGTGCACCATCAGGATGTATGCAAATATCTGATCTCAGTCCCGCTTCCACTTGCTCTCTGAACTTCAACAGTCTGGGATCTTCTTTCTGAGCTTCTCTGATCTCCTCCATCAGTGTCGGCTGGATCTGAAATGCCATCAACTGCACGGATCCACTGGTCCTCCGAATCACCATCAAATCTAGCCGCCTCATCTCCTTGAGTAACTCCTTCTGCTGAGTGAGTATCATAACCATGTTGGATTCAGGTCTTCTACTCAGGGCATCTGGCACAACATTAACCTTGCCAGGATGTACTGCAGATCTATGTCATAATCTGCCATCAGCTCAAGCCATCGCCTCTGCCTCATGTTCAACTCCTTCTGAGTGAAAATGTACTTCAGGCTCTTGTGATCAGTGTATATCAACACTCGGTCACCAAGCAAGTAATGTCTCCATATCTTCAACGCAAAGATCACAGCTGCCAACTCTAGATCATGCGTTGGATAGTTCTTCTCATGAGGCTTCAACTGCCTGGATGCATAGGCCACCACATGTCCATGCTGCATCAATACGCATCCAAGGCCCTTCCCTGAGGCATCACAATACACAACCATACCTCCTGTCCCTGAAAGAGTCTTCAAGATTGGAGCCGAAATCAACTTGTTCTTCAACTCCTCAAAAGCAGACGCACACTCCTCAGTCCATAAGTACTTCTCTCCTTTCCTGGTCAGCTTGGTCAATGGAGCTGCAATCTTCGAGAAGTCCTGTACGAACCTCCGATAATATCCAGCTAGTCCGATGAAGCTCCTGATCTCTGTCACGGACTTCGGAGTCGGCCAATCCTTCACCGCCTGAATCTTGCTGGGATCCACCGCGATTCCTTCCTTAGAAACAATATGGCCCAAGAATGCTATACTCTCCAGCCAGAACTCACACTTGCTAAGCTTGGCATGAAGCTGCTCCAGTCGGAGAGTCTGTAGCACAATCCTCAGATGCTCCGCATGCTCCTCTTTATTCTTAGAATAGACCAAAATATCATCAATGAATACCAATACAAATTTGTCCAGATAGGGAGAGAAGATCCTATTCATCAAGTCCATGAAGACTGCTGGGGCATTTGTAACTCCAAAAGGCATAACTAAGAACTCGTAATGACCATAACGAGTCCTAAATGCCGTCTTCTGAATGTCTTCCTTCTTCACCTTCAACTGATGGTACCCCGACTGCAAATCTAACTTCGAGAACACTTGGGCTCCATGAAGTTGATCAAATAGATCATCAATTCTCGGCAAAGGGTACTTGTTCTTGATGGTGACTTTGTTCAACTCTCTGTAATCAATGCATAATCTCTTGCCACCATCCTTCTTGTTTGCCAACAATACTGGTGCTCCCCAAGGTGAAGTACTCGGTCTAATCAGACCCTTGCTCGAATACTCCTGCAGTTGCTCCTTCAATATAGCCAATTCAGTTGGTGCCATCCGATACGGTGCTTTAGAGATGGGAGTCGCTCCTGGAATAAGGTCAATAGAGAACTCCACAACTCTGTCAGGTGGAAGTCCTGATATCTCTTCAAAGACATCCATGAACTCATTCCACACTGACACCGTCTTCTTCTTGTCTTCTGCAGTGGCACAATCCAGTTGATCTACCTTCCGAAGAGGCTTGCGTTCTCCAAAGAACTGAAACTCCGGTTGGTGTGGAATCTTGAAGATCACCTTCTTGTTCCGACAGTCAATCACCGCATGATACTTGCTGAGCCAAGTCATGCCTAGGATCACATCGTACCCTCCAGTGTCTAGTATGAACATGTCGGCTTCTAACTTCCTACCACATAACTCCACAATGCACGCCTTGCAAATCTTGTTAGTAGTGACTACCCCATTCCCCGTACTAATTTCCCATTGGTCACCCAAACATACTAGGGGTATAGAGTGCAAGGCAATAAATCTACTGGATATGAAGCAATGTGATGCACCAGAGTCAAAAAGTGATAAGACTGGAACTGAGTGGACCAAAATGGTACCTGCCACCACTTCTCCAGATGCCTCAGCTTCCTCTGCTGTCAAGTTGAAAGCTTGGCCTCTCCCACGGCCTACTCCGGTCCTGGGTCCCCTCTGAGCCTGACCCAGAATCTGACGCTGGGGAGGAAGTGGAGCTCCTCTGCCTGCAGGTCCAGGATTCCTCCTCATTGGTGGTGCTGAAAGTGTTGGGGGAGCTGCTCGAGCTGGAGGTGCTGGTGGTGCTGCTCGTACTGGAAGTGCTGGCGGTGCTGGAGCTGCATTCCAGTTCTTCTTGAATGGACACTCTCCCACCGAGTGATTACCGGATCCGCATGCCAAACACAGTCCATTGGCCATACGGCAGTTCCGCTGATGGTGTCCGGGTTTCTGGCAGTACCCACACACGAGCTGCTGGGAAGGAGGCTGAAATGGTCGTTTGGCTGCTGGGGCACCAAAGGATCTGACTGGGTTCCCCTTGTGCACCTGCTGGAACTGGCGCTTCATAGGTTTCTGCTGCAGCTCAACTCTCCTCTTCTTCTCCAATCCTTGCTCCACATCACGAGCAATAGAAAGAACTTGAGAGTATGACTTCAGCTGGTGGGGTATAAGCAACATCTGAATATCCACCCTCAGTCCTTGCTGAAATCGGCTAGCCCTCTTCTCCTCGTCGGCCACCATATATGGTGCAAACCGACTAAGTCTCAGAAATTCAGCAGCATATTCATCCACTGACCGATTCCACTGCTGCAGCCTAATAAATTGCTCCTCCATCTCCTTCTGAGCAGTTGCCGGGAAAAATCTCTCATAGAAGCCCTTCGAAAACTGATTCCAAGAGATAGGCTTCTCTAGCCTCGCCTCCTCGGCTAGCCACCAAGTCCTCGCCACATCTTTCAGCTGGATCTTGGCCACTTCCACCTGGTTTTCAGCAGGAATTCTGGCCGCCTTCAGAAGGTCGGTCATGTCTATCAACCACTGCTCTGCATCCAGGGGCTTCTCTGTTCCTGAAAATTCTGCTGGCTGCAATCTCCGAAAATCTGAAATAGTACCCGGCCTCTGCTCCCGAGGCGCAGTCAGCAATCCTTGCCGCAGAAGCTCTACCTGCTGCTGCTGGCTATCCATCATCCCCTGGAGTAGCCTCATCATGTCGTTCTCCCCGTTCGGACTTTCACGGGAAGTACTGGGACCGTTCCGTGTCCCCCGCCTTTCCATATTCGAGCCGACTGAAAAGGTGATGAAATAAGGAACTTCATGAGATTTCGGAAATCAAGGGATGGATTTCAAGGAAAGAATAGATAACTTTGTACTTGTAATTGGAATGTATAATAAGGACTCGTGTGACTCAGTCGCAAATTAACACAACATTAATTTGCAGACTGGCTGTATTGAAGGTGTGAGAGCCTAGGCTCTGATACCAACCTGTGGCGCCCCGATCCCGGCGGGTACGGAGACGCCACTGCGACGTACATACGCAGGGCGATGGAACCATCCCGTATGTACGCTAAGCATCAATACATCACAATACAGGGATCAGAGTGCGGAAATACGTGATATTATACATTCCAATACCAAAGCAGTACAAGTACTTAGTTATCACGAATTGTGACATAATATTACATCACCAGGTACTACAAAAGTAGGACTGTACAGAAATACAAAAGATAAACTCACGAGCTGGAAGAGTGAGAATCTCGTGAGCGGAAAAGACTAGGAGGAACTACTGCTGATCTGCCTGCTCCTCGAGGTAGGCCTGATCCTCAGCTGATGGGTCCACCTCAGTCCAACCTGACAAATCTGAACATACAAATCCAGGGTTGTTAGTGGGCAACCCAGCGAGTGCATAAAGAAGCCAAGTGGCAAATATAAATAAAAGTAAGTGCATCATGCCAAGTATAATATACCAAGATAAATAAACATGGAATAATCACAATAAATAGTGAATCATGAAATAAAGCATGTATAGCAGGTCATGTAATCAAGTTAGCAAGCATGGGGTAACTAAATGGTAAGTAACAATAGTCATGTAGCCATAAGTCAATTATCAAGTTATTATTATTAAGACTCGTTCAATTTGTATGTTTCGGTATATGACCGGTGCCATATACTTCCGCATACAAATCAAGCAAGACTAGTTATTGGAAATTGATGGGGAACGACGAACCATGTTTAGAATGGGTCCCGTGCATGCCCGGGACAACGGTCCAGGAGTATCCGGTACTGAGCCGGAACGTACCGCTAGGTACCGGGATTTACTATATGCCCGAAGGTCTTATAATACACCCGAACAGGAATAGAGTGTCACCGTTCCCCACAGGATATACCTAGGGGATTATAGCACACCCGGACAGGCAGGCAGGGGGGTAGGGGTGCCAGTACACCCCTCGGAAGCGCCTGGTGGCCTACCAGGTCGAATCCTACAGGAAGTTGTACAACATATTTATGGCCACCATAAACACAGAAGCTATATCGATACCCATCAATTTCCCCCATCCCGGTGTAAGTTATTTAAATATAACAGAGTTTCATATAATAATGTTTACAGGGTATTCACAAATTTACAATATCCATGGTTATCCTATTACGGGGATCAACAGGTGTATAATATCAGGAGTAATATCAAGAGTCTCCCTATTTCAGGGGTCCAAGTATACAGGAGTACAGGAGTTCAGGAGTACCAAATATCTGGCAATTAATAATATAATAATCATGTCATGTCCCCGTAAAAGTGATAGTCATGAATACGCCATATAAATACAGGTATCAGGAGTAGTAATGTCCGGTCAAGGGTCAAGATGTCGAGTCCAGGTATTTGTACCACATGAAGGCATATCACATACCAAGTGTCAGATGCAGGTGTCAAGTATGTCATATCAAGTACCGGGTCCATATATCGAGTGCCGGTGTAAATACTAAGTGCCACAGTCATGAATATCATATCAGTGTAAATACTGTGTACCAGTGTAAATACCGTGTGCCAGTGTCAGATGTCACGGGTCAAGTGTAGCATGGCAAATATCGGTGTCAACTATAGCAGGGTAAATACCGGTGTCAAATATAGCATGAAAATTATCGGAATTAATGTAGCATGGTAATTATTAGAATTAAATATAGCATGACAATTATCAGAATTAAATATGACAATTATCGAATTTAAATATAGCATGGCAAATGTTGGGATTAAATATAGCATGATAATTATCGGAATTAATTATAACAATTATCGGAATTAAATATAACAAGGCAATTACTTACTAAAAATTATAATAGCAAGTATTAGGCATATTAAAGTATCCACATGTCAATATCATGTTGCAAATACCAAGGTAATTATTTTTAATTTAGTAAATAGCACTCGCCTGAAACCGGGACGAAAATACCGGTTAAAGTCCAGAAAATCGGCGACCCGCACGAGAATCCACTAGCCCGAATTATATATATTAAAATATATATTTATAAATATTTATAAAAATTATTAGAGAGGGAATGAGAGAGGAGAGAGAGGATTGTAGGAAAAAGAGAGAGAATATGGTGTTTTAAAAGGAAATTAGAAATAAATATGGAAGGGGGTAGAGTTGAAATAAGAGGGAAGTAATAAAGGAATAAAGAGGGGGGTATTTTTGGAATGAGGGAAATTTGTGGTTATTTAGGGAATGATTGAAAATTTTGAAATGATAGAAATAAAGAAAGAAAGAAAAGAAGAAAGAAAGAAAAGAAAAGAGAAGATGGAGGAGGAGGGGGTTCGGTTCCCCCACCGCCGGCCGGCCGGCGCGGCGGCGGCGGCGGCGGCGGCGAGCAGGGCGCGCGCGCGGTTGGGGGGAGGAGGATGTGGTGTTGCTTGTTGTTGATGTTGTTGTTGTTGGGTTGTTTTGAAGGTGGTCGGAGATGGTGGTGGTGGTGGTTGTGGTGATTGTGGTGGTGATTTGAGGTGTTGGGGAGGTAGAGGAGGAGGAGGAGGTGTTGTTGGGTTGATTAGAATGGAGAATTTGGTGGTGGTGATGGAGAATTTGGAGGTGGAGTTGTGGTAATGGAGGTGGGTTTATGGAGAAATTGGAGAAGGAGATGGGGATTTTGAGGTTGTTGGAGGTGGGGAAGTGGAGAGGAGGTGTGGAGGAGGAGATGGCCGGCCCTAGGGATGGCCGGTGGTGACGGTGGATGCGGCGGTGGAAGTGGGTTGCGTGAGTTGGTGTCGTGGAGAAGATGAAGATGAGGTATTTCTTTTGGTTTTTGATTGGAATTTTGTGTTGGAAAAATGAAGGATGAAGTGTTTAATAGGATGAGAGGAATGGGTTGGATTGATGGTATAGGGGTGGTGTAGGGCTGCGGCAGGCCATGGTTGTCGGGCGGCTGCGGGCGGCAACGGCGTGGGTTTAGCCGTTGATTAAGGGGAGAAGAATTAATGATAATAAATGAAAAGGAAATAAAAGAAAGGAAATTAAAAAAATGTAAGAAAAAGGAAATAAAATATTTAAAAAATTTTATTATTATCTATTATATTTGTTAAAATTTCTGGTAGCATAAAGTAGGAGAGTAGAGGAGGAAAAAGCCAGAAAAGAAATCGCCAGTAAAAAATATTATTATTTAAATAAGGCAAAAATTTGACTGTTTCAGAAACGTACCGAAAAATTCTCAAAAATAGCAAATATTATTCTAAGATACACTGTGAAATCGGATTTGAGAAATTCGATGTAGTTTTCAAATTAAAAATCTTAGAATCTTCCGGCAATACCGGCCGACACCAGGATCGGTCAAATTTTGATAAATTTTAAAAAATCCCAAAAAATGTTTTTAGCTAGAAAATGATATTCTAAGATATACTGTAAAAGCCGTTTTTGAAAATTCATGCCCATTTGAAAATTAAAAATCCAGGAATCAGTCAGCGATACCGACCGACACCGGTTTTGGAGATTTTGCAGAAAAATTTCAGAAAATTCTAGAAAATCATGAAAAATCTAAAATATTAGAAAACAGTCTCTGAAACTAAAATTGGTCAAATCGGACTACCAGAAAGTCAAATCGGGCTACTGGCTGGTATCGGGTTCCCGGTCCGGGTCAGGGCTTACTCTCGGTCTGAGAATCCAAATCCGATACTCAAGAACATAAGTAATAACAACTCAAAAACACATACAGGAAGGAAATTGAGCAATATAGTCGAAAAAATTTTGGGACTCGTATCTGGATACGTATCCCGGGTACAGGGTGCTACAGCAAGGCCGGCCAGTGTCGATTTCTAGTGTCTTGATTGGGTCTCGGTGGTCCATTGAAGCTCTTGCTCTGCTGCTGCTTTGGTTTGTCGAATGAGGATCTTGATGCCATCCATCGGTCGAGCCACCGGGGTGGCTCTTGGTCGACTGCTTCTGCTCCTTCTAGTTCTTCTTCGTCGAGTGTTGAGTGAGATTTCTATCTGACCTCCATGTCTGTGTTTGAGAACAGAGTAACAAGGCTAAGCAAAACGAAACAGAGTAACAAGGCTAAGCCCAAGGCCCAAACCGAAAACCAAGCCGAACCGAACCGATTTTTTTCGGTGCGGTTTAGGTTCGGTTTCTGGTCCAGTTCGGTTCGGTTCGGTTCGGTTCGAATTTAATTTCGGTTCGGTTCGGTTCATTTTTTAAGAAGAAAAACCGCACCGCACCGCCCGATGCTCAGCCCTAAAGATATGCACCTAATCCAACTCACCAAAACAAAACCTGTATTTTTGAAAAATGAAAAAATATGTGTGTGTTTTCTTGAGCCAACTTATCATAAACTTACTCTTTAATATACTAATTCTTACAACGTTTCTAGGTGACTACAAGATCTTCAATTTTGGGCTTCTCCATATGCAATATTGAATAGCCTGAATCCTTGATCCCGAATTGAGTCAACTTGAGTCAAAAATACCTTCCTTTAGGAAAGAACACATCTTGAATCCTTAGAACCCTGAAACATACTTAAACACTAAAATATGATTAGTACAAATAACTATATATGTTTTGTAATCATCAAAACTCCAAAACCGGGTGATTGTAATCTTGGGCCAACAGGCACATCCGTGCTCACGGGGCAACTGCGCTCGAACGAAGTTTGCAATTTTATGCTGACGCTAGGTCAGCCTACCAGGTGTAGCATATAGAAAGTTCAGACGACTTTTAAAATCTCGGAGAGGTTAAACCCGGAGGTTATAGTATAAAACTACGAAATGGTAAGTCCGAAGACTGAATAAGTACATGCAGGAGATATTAGTATCAAACAGCACATGCATATGTAAGAGCAAGTATTACACTACCTATTACAAGTAATCATCGCATCAATCAGATACACGCCGACCAATACAAATATACAGTCCAGAATTTATATGAATTATATAAATCTCCCCTTGAAGCGGGAAAACCCAGAAACAAAGACAGAACACTCGCCTAAAATATCCGAATACGCTGTGAAATCCTGAACTCTGAAACTCCAAGTAACCAACGTGTAAACGCGTTCAAAATATTATAAAATATGAAATTAAAAATAGAGAGAAGGACGAGGAAGGAATCAAGAGAGAGGACGCGGGAATTGTAAACGCGGGAGTCATGTTGCGCGAACATCAAGAACGCGAAGATCGCGCTACGTGAAGGCCGAGCCCCGCATCATAAAACTAGAACGTGAACGTCGCATTAAGAAATTGCTTAGAAACGAGGGTGAACTCTGCGTTTAGCCTTAGCACAAGAAGAACGCGGACGCAGGCTTGAGCCCTACGTTGCGTTGGCATAAGAACGGGAGGATCGCATTATGAAAGTGCTTGGACGCGGGGAATGAACTCCGCGTCCAGTGGCCCAACGCGAGAGTGAGGGAAAGAGAAGGAGACGCGGGAGTGAGACAGATAGAAAAACCAGAGAAGAAAAGAAAAGAAAAAGGAAGGAAAAGAAGGAAAGAAGGAAGGAAAAAAAGAAAGAGGGAAAGGGGGATAGCCTGGTCGGCCGGCCGGGGGGTGGCGCCAATGGTGAGGAGGCGCCAGCGGCGGCCCAATGGCCAGCAATAAGGAGAGGAGGAGGAAGAGAAAGGTGCAAGTGTAGAGTGAATAGAATTTTTGGAGTTTTTGAAACGAGATTTCAGAGACCGAAGCTATAACTCGTTGGAAAGAGCACTCCGATGAGAGGAAGATGACATGATTGCTTTGGGTTGAGAGGGTGTGGGTGGTGGTGGAGATGGTAAAGGAGTTGGTGGTAGTTGGGTGTTTGTTGATGGTGGTAATGGAGTTATGAAATAAAGTTGGAGATGGTGTTTGGGGGGTTGTTGAAGAGTGAAAGAGGGAGGAGATGGTGGTCGGAGTGGTGGCTAAGGGTCGCCGGAGGTTGGTCGGCCGGGGGAGGTGCGGGGCTGCCGTAGGGTTGGGTGCGGTGCTGCTGGTGCTTGATGGAAGAAGAAGAAATAAAGAAGGAATGAAAGAAAGGGAATGAGGGTGTGGGTGTGTGTAGAAGTGGGGATTATTACAAGTTTGCCATGCAAATAAGACTCACGTCTCATTTAATCCAGACCCGCGTCTGGCTAAAATGCCCAGACGCGGGGATGAGGTCCGCGTCTCAGATGAAAATGCGAGTGTCACGTTAGCAGAGGATAGAGAAAGTCATGATGATTGATTGGAGTTGATTTGAAGGGAATTTAATGCAAAGAGAGAAAAAGGATCTCTGCCTCAAAAATCAGATCCGTGTCTGGTTGAGCCTCACATTGGAGAGGAGAGAGAAAATGAAAAAAGAAAAATATAAAGAAAAATATATGGATAAAATTTCGGTATATGGGAAAACACCGAAAATTTCAGAAAAGCCCAAAAAATAAAGTAACTCAGAAAGGTTCTCAAAAATTCTCAAAAATAATAAATATTATTTTAAGATACAAGGTGAAATTAGATTTCAAAAATTCAATACCATTTTCAAAATAAAAATCCTGAAATCAATCATCGATACCGTTCTACACCGGTTCGACCGGATTTTAATAAAATTTGAAAAATCTCCAAAAATTCTCAGAGATAGAAAACATCATCCCGAGAAATAATATGAATCGATTTTAGAAATAAAATCCTATTTTCAAATTAAAATTTTCAAAATCTTCTAGCGATACCAGTCGACACCAAATTCGGTTAAATTTCAATAAATTCAGAAAAAACTCAAAAAAATATATTAAAAGAGAAAATGTGCTTCTAGGAAGCAATGCGAAAGCAGAATCTAGAAATTCAACTTCAATTATAAACTAAAAAAAATGGAATCGACCAGCGATACTGGTCGATACCAAATCAAGTGAAATTTTGATAAATTCAATAAAAATCTTCAAAAAGATATTTAGATAGAAAATATGCTTTTAAGAAATGGTATAAAAATAGTTTCTAGAAATTCAACTCTAGTTGTGAATTGAAAATCTGAGAATCGATCAGCGGCACTGGTCGACACCGGTTTTGAAGATTTGCAATCTAATTCGGAAAAATTTCAGAAAATTATGAAAAATCTAAAATATTAGAAAATGTCATTTAAAACTGAAATCGATCAAATCTGACTATTATAAAGATCAAATCGATCAATACACTGGATCGAGTCCTGGCTCAAACTTGGGTTGATTCTGAATCTGAGAATCCGGATCCAAATACCAAACAAAAATATAAACAATCATAAAATAAAATTAAAAACAAGAAAAATTAAAAGAATACGATCAGAAAATTAGAATACATATCTAAGTACTATTCTGGGAACGATGTGCTACATTTTCCTTGACCAAGTGTTTGAAAATTGAATGATAAAACATGCAAGCAACAAGATCTTTACTTTCTGCTTAGTTACAAAAATATAGATTATATGAGATCATCATACCTATCATTTCATGATTTATGTAGGCAAGCGAGATACTGTTTTTTAAATGATGATTAATTAAACTAAGCAACAATTTCAATAGCCCTAAATATTCTCTAAGCATGAACTAGAGTGGTATTACTCACTTTTAATTTACTAAAGAGCTTGGATAATTTAACAATTGTTTAAATATTGTTTAACCTAACGAAATCAGGAGAATGAGCACAATATAAGAGATGAATTACTAGCTACTTAAGCATTTTTAACAAAGTTTCATCATATCTTAGATATCAGATTAGTAACACATGATGTTAAGTGTAACGCCCCGATCCCAAGGATACGGAGACGTTATGGCGACGTACATACGCAAGGTGAAAACACCCTCGCGCGTACGTTAAGCCTCAGTACAGGAAATAGCCTCCATATATACAAGTGTTCCAGCATGAAATAAGTACAAGAATACCTGCAGAAAGAGGTTAGAGATCATAACAGATAGGAAAAATAGGGATAAATAAGATAACAGAAATAAATCACATAGATACCTATGAATGGTCTCGAGGACGAGTCTCCTATTTGACTCCAATGGACTATCGGACAATACGATAACTCGGATCTCCAACCTGGGCACGCAAACCCAGGGTCGTCAGAAAGCGACCTAGTGAGTGGTAAAATGAAGGAGGTAGTAATATCTACTATAGTAATACAAGCACGATAATAATATATAATACATGATGTTGTATTAGTGATACCATATAATAAGCATATAATAAGCAGTAGAAATATATAAACATGTCATCTTTTAATACCATCACTACCTAGCATGTTATCATCGGGTCATGTCTATAGTCGTATCCAGTTTTTATAATAAATAATGTTGTCTAGTGGTGACGTGATAGAAGTGAACATGCAGATGGGCATATGCAATATAACCATAATACGGTGTTGTGCATAGACAGTAATGATGTCTGCAAGGTATACAGAAAACAGAATATATGCAATGCAGAGTATACATATACATGAGTAGTATGCCACCACAGAAAGTGTAACATGTACCAGGTAAAGTAACAAAGTATACATGTAACATGATAGCGGATAAATGATCAGGTACAGTAACAAGTACAACTAAACAATAGTATACATGTATCAGGCAAGTCATGTTATTTATCCAATAGTAGCAATCAATACCGCCTGCTATTTTAATCAATCTCTTCCAGTGTCCCATACCACTGGCAGTTCATACTGGAGCCCGCACTCCAGTCGAACCCATCCGGACATGGCATACGGGTACCATTATCCAAACGAGAGAGTGATCAAATAACAAGTGTTCCCGACGTCACTATTGTTTATATCATTTTATTATGTTCATTGAAAACCCATGGTCGAGGAGCTCTTATCGGGTAGGTGTATCCCGTGCATACCCGGGATCACGGCCTTAAACAGACCCCTAGCTGCTGAGACCAGGGCCAGCCCGCTAAGGCTGTAACATGTAACGGGAACTCAATGAGCTAAAACAATAACGGGAAACGGGAGCTCATGAGCAATAAAAGACGGTAGCCAGCACTACCCCGTCCCCTGCAGTGGGACAAACAATGGATCCAGACATCCACCCGATAAGATTTAATCAACCGTCCAGTCTCCCCCATCCCCAAGTTATCTTTATGATATTTCATTTAAAGTACACAACGTAATAAGAACAAGTACAGTGCATGGTACATGTAACATGATAACAAGACCTGAGCTCAGTTGATAGCATAAAACAGGATAACGAGAAACAGGAACAATAGATGTGGGATTCCACACATCGCATATCAACCGCTCATGTATCCAGTAACGGAAATATCAATAGCAGTAACGGGAAACAATCATATAACAGGAATACGGGGATAACATGGAACAATAATACATGTAATATGCACGGAGATCCATATGACAAGAACAGAGAAACCATACATGCATGTGTAACAGTGATGTGTCGAGAATCCATGTAACGATTATAACAATATATGACATGACGGTATTCCGTGAAGTGGTACATCCATATATCGGTGGGATATGAATACGAAATAATAGTGTGACGTGTCATAGTATCTGTGCAACATGTACATGCGATAACAGTGTCCCGTGTGACAGGATATGTAAGTCACGGTGTTCCGAGTGTATGCACACTAATGTTTAGTCTAACAAGTCCTTATGTAACAGATGGACGTGAATATACAATGCGCTGTATGTAAACAACCGTGTCCGGTGTAATAGGGCTATATCATCTACTCGAGTGTTATATATAGGTATCACCAAAGTATTAAACATAATGATCTAGTTGAATTATTAAGTTAGTGGCTAGTGTTACTCATGAACATTATTAACTTCGGAAATCATCCCGTATAATAAATCAGGTTTGATTATGTTTTAATTACAGGTAGTTCCCAACAATGACATCTTTAGTAAACAATAATTATAATGATTTACCGATAATCAAGTTTTATTACTTAAGCAATCAATCACTTTCACTAAACATGATAAAAATATAATTTATAAAAGAAAAACACTCACAAACTAGCCATATGAAGGTAGCTCTCTTTCCCACAATCGCAACGGGTCCAGAATCGTCCAAATCGGAGTCCGGGTGCTCCAGATATCGCCCGAATACTAAATCATAACAAAAAGGGTTAAATATGTAATAAATAAGGATTTAAAATGCAACAAGTATTATTTAACAGGGGGTTTTATGAAAAATTACCTTTATTGGGTTTTGGATGCGGGTTTAGGCTGTTAACGTGTCGGGTTTAGATCCAATATCCAAACCCGTAACTTAAGTTTAATGGGTAAATGGGTTTATAGGGTTAACGGGTTTATGGGTTGCAAATCCAACCCAATCGGGGTAATAGGTTTGGGTTTACACCCGAACCCAACCATCAAAGCAGCAGCAGCGAATGCTGCCGCTGCTGTGGTGCTGTGGCCGGCCAGCCCAGCTGGCCGGCGGCAATGGAGGGCCTGCCGGCGGTGGGTCAGCCGCCGGCAACGCTCAGCGAGAGAGAGAGAGAGTGAGTGAGAGAGAGAGAGGAGAGGAGAAAGAGAACAGAGAGAAAAGGAGAGGGGGCAGCGGGGCAGCCTGGCCGCCTCGCCGGCGGTCGCCCAGGCCGGTGACGGCGCTCAGGCCGCCGGCGGCGGTCTGGGGCCGCGCACAGAGCCAGGGGGGAAGAGAGAGAGTGAGAGAGAGCAAGAGAGGGGAGGAATTTACAGTAGAAGAAAGAAGGAGAAGAAAAAGAAAAGAAAAGAAAAAGAAGGAGAAGAAGAAGAAGGGGAGAGAGTGGCGCCCGTGCTGGGGAGGCGCGGTGGGCGCCGGCCACCGGCGCGGTTCGATCCCGCCCCAGGCCTGGAACAGTGCAAAGGGGAGAGAGAGAGAGGAATTTGAGAGAGAGTGTTTTAGAGAGAGAGTGAGAAGGGGGTTTTTATTTAGAGGAGAGAGAAAAAGAGGCGGTGGAGTATGGCGGTGGGGAGGCATCCAGAGAATTGGAGAAGAAGTGGGAAAAAGAAAAGGAAAAGAAGAATATAAAATTTATTATTATTATATTATTTAATTAGGTTACTTTTTGATCAGTTTCAAACGGTTCCAAAAAATTACAGGAAATAGAGAATATTACATGGAGGAGGAATGTGAAATCGGATTCATGAAATAAAGTCCGATTTGCAAGTTAAAAATCCTGGAGTGTATCGCCGATACCGGGCGACACCGGTTTAGCTCGATTTTTCATAAATTCAGAAAAATCCCCAAAAATACCAAAACGTAGAAAATATGATTTTAAGACAAAGGTGAAAGCAGATTCTCTAAATTCAACTCCATTTGTGAATTAATAATCGTAGAGCCGATTATCCGTATTGGTCGACACCGACTACGGAGATTTTCCAAAATAATCCAGAAAAATTCCAGGAAATTCTGAAAAATCTAAAATATTAGAAAATGATATTTGAAACTGAAATCAACTCAATCTGACTACCAGAAAGGTCAAATCAATATTATACGTCGTATCGCGTACTGATACTGTGATACGTACATCAGGGAGCAGGGGGTTACATTAAGTAAACAAAAAAAAAATTAAATAAAGAAAAAGAAGAAAACAGTATAAAGAAAGAAAAACTTTACTAATACTTAATTCTATTACAAATACTCTCCAAGTTCCTTTGCTGCAGTAACAAACTTCCACTCAACCTTTGGAGGAACAAGAGACACATTTTTAGTTCGAGCCTCCCTCCCTTATTTTTAAGCAGAGTTTGTTACAATTATTTGTTAAGATTTTAACTATATCTCCTATACGCGGTCGGGTCACTGTAAGGGTTGGAAGGGAGCGGGGAGCCCCCTCCTGGGGGTCTCAAGGGGCTGAGGACCAATTTTTTTTAGACCTACTATTTACAAATCTCATTTGTTCGTGCTCGTGATGAGTTTTGTTTGTGTTTGTGATCGATGTGATTTTTAGATCTAAAAAATATTGAGCATCATTTAATGTCGGTGAATGGGGGTCTCCTAGTGATGGTGAAGCTGATATGAGGACTGCGACTCATGATTGCAGTCCTCTGTGAGCTCTGTGATTATGATCGCAGTCCTTTATTAAAAGACCGTGACTATGGTCACACTCGTTTTATTAATTAAAAATTAAGATATTTTGCAAGGGCTGCGATCATTGTCGCAGATCCAATATAGGTTGGAGAATTGTGTTTTTGTGAGGACTGCGATCGCAGTCTCAATATAAGCTGGAGAATTGTGTTTTTGTGATCGCAGTGCTAATAAAGACTCAAAAATATCATTTTTGTGAGGACTGCGATCACGATCGCAATCTTCTATATACCAGTAGTCCACATTTTTGAAGCGATCCGCTTTTTTTGAAGCGATTACTGCGGGGTATTTATGTCTTTCGCCATCGAGGAGCGCTTCTGCGTTTGAAACAGAGGCTCACCGGGTTGGTTTAAAAAAAAGGTGACTATAACGAATTAAATGATTAAGTTAAGCTTTTTTTCTCTAATTATAATTTGACATAGAAATTGTAGCTCCCAAAAATAATAGAAAAATCTTAATAAAAGCACAATAATAGATTACATTAGTATTTATTAAAAAGAAAAAGAAAAAGAATAATCCAATCCGATAAAAAGAACCATCCGCAGCCAATCTGTGGGTCCCAACTGTCATATGTTGTTGCGCGATCAGGCGCTGCTTACAGAAAAAGGCGCCGCTTTCTTCGTCGAGTCCGAATCTTTCTTCCTCTGTCTCTCTCAAAATCGAAATAAATACCAACAAATAAAGTCCTCTTTAGAACGGAACGCGGTCAATTTCTCTCCTGCTCTCTCCCCCTCCCCCCCTCGAGCCGAAAACCGAAACCCTAGCCCCTCTCATGTCCTGATCGCCCGCGTCGGAGACGGCGGACGACATGGCGGCGGAGCTAGGGCAGCAGACGGTGGACTTCTCCGCCCTTGTCCGGCGGGCGGCGGAGGACTCCTACCTCTCCCTCAAGGAGCTCGTTGACAAGTCCAGCAAGGCCTCGACGCAGGAGGAGGAGCGGTCCGATTCCGAGAAGAAGATCGATCTTCTCAAATTCATTGTCAAGACACAGCAGCGAATGCTCAGGCTCCACGTCCTCGCCAAATGGTGCCAGCAGGTTAGGGTTTTTGGAGCTTCGGCCCGTCAATTCCTTTATCCTGGGTTTCCTGTTGGTGCGCTGGTTGGTTTCTAGGGTTTTGTGTTGAGATTCTTGACCGGAGACTTTAGATTTACACCGGATTTAGAAATTTTGTAACTGATAAAGTAGCAAGGAATTTTGCAAGAAAGTGCACACCTAGAATTGGAATTAGTTCTATTGAACTCAAAATTGGATATAAAATGTTAAGAGTTGCCGAAAATCTGATTTTGTCGCGTAAAGATGGCTTTGCTGATAAAGAAACAAAGAAATTTCACCAGAAAAAAAAGCGGCGGCCTTTGAACAGAAATTTAGATTTTGAATTGTCTTAATTTTACATTCAAGGTGTAGAAATATGGGGCATATTTCAATGAATGGTGGCCGATATCAGGTTCAAGTGAAAAGGGAAGTTTGATCCTAGGATCTCTGAGTTGGTAGCCTCAAGGTGTGAGTCAGAAGCTCCAGTCTCTCTTCATTCTATCCTTATTTGCAGAGACATTATACTCCTGGACTAACTTTAGTGTTGGGAGTTCGTGATAATTACAAGCTAATTATTTTTTGAAACAACCTAATTGGCCACCTATTTACTTTATTAGAGTGTGAATACTGCTGTATGCACAAATTTCTTGTTCGCATGGAAGCACTGTTAGTTATTCTTTTTTTTTAATAGAAAGAGGACAGTGGTCACCCTCGAACCTACACACACCCAAACCAACCCATCACTAATTACCCAAGTTAAATCGCCCCATTCGACAACTGCGGGGATTGAACCTGAAACCTCCTCCATGAGAGGGAGGGGTCTTACCAATGGGCTAACCCGCAGTTTAGCTGTTCAGTTTTATATTGGACATTTAAAATGAGGGTCATATGTATAATGTTCTATACTTGAGTCTTTCCAGTCTGCATTCAGTGAAAAAGTATCCGTGTGCAGTTAGTTTTCTTTACGTTAAGACAGCAAGGCATTTGTATAGGATACACCAATTTATGATTAAAAAAACAAGGGGTTCAATTTATCTGCTGTGGTTATATTAATTCTAGATAATAATATTGAATGTTAATTTTGATGTTTGTAGGTTCCGCTGGTAAACTATTGCCAACAGCTTGCATCAACTCTTTCCAGCCATGATACATGTTTCACGCAAACTGCTGATTCTCTATTCTTCATGCACGAGGGACTGCAGCAAGCCCGTGCTCCAATATTTGATGTACCATCCGCTATTGAGGTCCTCCTAACTGGAGGATATAAGCGGTTGCCAAAATGTATAGAAAATCTCGGAATTCAAACTACACTTCCTGAGGATGAGCTTAAACCTGCTTTGAAAAAGTTGAATGCACTCTTGAGATCCAAACTTCTAGAAATTTCACTTCCAAAAGAAATTTCTGAAGTGACAGTAACTGATGGTACAACGATTCTGCGCGTTGATGGGGAGTTTGAAGTTTATCTTACTTTGGGTTACCGTGGACATCTCTCTCTGTGGAGGATTCTGCATTTGCAGTTGCTTGTAGGTGAGAATAATGGGCTTGTTAAGCTTGAAGAAACACGGAGATATGCTCTTGGAGATGATCTAGAGCGCAGGATGGCTGTTGCTGAAAATCCCTTCATGATTTTGTACAATGTTCTCCATGAACTCTGCATCGCCCTTGTTATGGACACTGTACTAAGGCAAGTTCAAGTACTACGCCAAGGCAGGTGGAAAGATGCTATACGCTTTGAGCTTATTTCTGATGGCAGTGTTGGACAAGGTGGGAATGCTACTTCTTTGCAGTTGGCCCAGGATGTGGAGATTGATTCAACTGGTCAAAGGACTCCTGGTCTGAAAATTTTCTATTGGTTAGATTTTGAAAAAATCCCCTCAGGAGCTGCTGCGTCTTGTTCATCCCCATTTATCAAAATTGAGCCAGGGCATGATTTGAAAGTAAAATGTTCTCACAGTTCATTTGTCTTTGATCCACTTACTGACCAAGAGGCTGAATTTTCACTTGACCAAAGTTGCATTGACATTGAAAAACTTTTGCTAAGAGCTATTGCCTGTCACAGACATACTCGTCTTCTTGAAATCCAGAGGGAATTGAGTAGGAATGCACAAATCTGTCAAGCCTCTGGTGATGTTATCCTTAAGCGCGAGGGAGAGGAAAATGATAAAGACTTAAAAAAGGTGTGTTTGATGATATCAAATCTTTTATGGTTAATTTTCATTACCTGCTCTTTCTCCACCGTTTTTTATTTTAATCCTTGTAGTGATGGCACCATTAACTAAAACACTAGTATTGGATGGCTATAGGGAAACCAAAGCTTTTATAAACAGAGGAAATTTAATCGAGTGTTTATGATTTTATTTTTTGCATATAATGTGTGCCCTTTTCATATAGGGGAGAAAGTGCCTCATAGTGTATGTTGTGTCATGCCCTGAACTTGTTACTTTCCAATGTTCCCATCACAAATCACATGCTTATCAACTCTTCTCAAGTTCTTATTGTTGTTGACTTTTTTAAATGAACACAAGATGGCTACTATAAGACGATAGAAATTGAGTAATAAGTAAAATTGTTATTTCAGGGATAATTTCTTGGAATCACTAATTTATAATGTTGTTTTGGTTTCTGAATTTATTCATTTTTTTTCTCTATCTGTTTGAGCTTATCATTTACATTAACATTGAACTGAACATTTAAAGGCATAGATCTTCAGTTCAATGTGCAAAATATACATGAGTATGGCATTCTTGATAATTGATATAACAGTATAGCTTATTCATGCTTTTCTTCCCGCTAGAATTGATGAAAACCATTCTTTTAAAGTTCACTTGTAGCTTATAGTGAAGTTGATTTGATGCTGTAGCAGCTGGACCATTCTTAAAATTTTGTATTTCTCTTCTCATGTCCAGACAAATTGGCAAAGAACTACATGAAAATACCAGTATAATCATGCTTACTGCTTAGTTAATTTTGATATGATGTTGAATTGGTTTGACCTTACGACTTTCAATCAAACCTAATACATCCAGTGTTATTAATGAAATGCACACCTTCATGTTATAAATAAGAGTATATGTGTGCATAAATTTTTCGGGGAATTAGATAGTTATACTTCTGGAACGTGATAGCATGAACCATTATTTGCATGTTGTGAGGTACCACTGAGATTAAGGGTGATAATCAGGTCGGGCTTTGGTCAACCCGAATTTGACATGACCATAACAAATCATTACTTGAACTTGATCCGAATAGCATTTGGGTTTAGGAAACCTAACCCGTGCCTGACTCGACCCAACTAAGTGAAATTGGGTCGGGCCACATTGTTCTCAGGGGAAAAAGTTGAGATCGAGAGAGATCACGCGGGGGGGGGGGGGGGGGTTCTTGAGGTGTTAGTGTAAATCAGTTAGGGTTGGTAATGAGCTGGGCTGGGCTAGGTTGTGTCTGGACAAGCCCATGTACGGACCACCTAAAAACGCCTAGGCTAAAGCACAACCCAAAATACTGTATGGGTCTAGACCTATAATCTCATGTACCAGCCCAATGGATACTAGGCGCCTTACATATTGGGATGGCCCATTTATGTATCTATTTGTGCTCGAATCGTGCCGACCCATTCGTGTCGGATTTGGGCCTCCTATTTTGTGTCTACTTCACATAGTTTATGCGTAATAGTTTCTACAAGATTCAATTTTCTTCTACAAATTCATACATGAAAATGAATAGAATTAAAATCTAGTTACTTGAAGATATTAGCAAGTAATTAGAACTAAGTTTACTGGATGAGATGAGTGATGAGAATGAGTCATTAGATTTCATTTCATTAAAGGCTGAGATCAATTTGATCTAGGTTGAGATAAAGACTTAGATTAGTACTATTAATCGGGTCAGCCTATCTTGCTGGCCCAGTGGAGCTCCATTTGTGCCCTCATCGGGCCAAGGCAAGCTTAGGCATAGACACGAAATCAACCGGGTCGTAAATTTTAGAGTTCAAGTATGACCCAGATTCCTATTTCTATTACCATGTATTGAAATTTTTTGTGCTGGCACATCGTGGCTTGGGTCGGCTCGAGCCCATTACTAACCCTAGAATCTGTACCGGCGACACTGGGGACTGTGTGGAGCGGAGAAGATAGGAGAAAGAGAGGGTGGGGAAGAGTGGGGCGAGGCCACAAGATGGTGTCAATGGAGGCCATGAGGACTGGAGTGGAGAAAGAGGGATTGAGAGGGGGAAGATGGTGTGCAGGGTGGGGATGAGAAAGAAAGAGGTGGGTTTTATTGGGTCGGGTCGGGTCTATTTGGGTCACCTGAAACCCAATTGAACTTTTTTGGGTGAATTGGGTCGATCCGAATGTAATCCGAATCCAATTGATCCTTACTCACACCCAAAATTTCGGATCGGGTTTGGTCAATTGGATTTGGATTACATTCGGATCGACCCGACTAACCCGAAAAAAAGTTCGGGTCGGGTTTGGGTTTGACCTATTGGGTCAAGACGTGTTTGCCACCCCTAACTAAGATGGGTCACTTATACGTGGCTATTAGAAGTCTGAATCTTTGTAGTCAAACATTCCAAGGAAGCTTTTTCTACTTTCCACCACTTATCATTGTCTCCCGGAAAGTTACTGTAACATAAGAGCAGTACTCATGAGGGATTAAGCTATATGATCTTTGGTTTGGCAGTATTTAGTCGAGCCAGATTCATCCATATAACTTTGTTCATGTAGAACTACTATTTTTAAAGTGGGCTAGCTTCAGGCATCCACTATTTGCTGCTGGTCGTGATCATTGGACTTTAGGTAGTAGAAAAGTGCTATTTCCATAACTTTGATGCTCTAAAAAGATCCCCCAAAGGCGGAAGGTTCTGGTGACAAGTGAAGCCTGAATAGGTACCTTGGCATAAATAAAAGCAGCGCTTTGAGGTTTCGACATGGTATTTTTTGGAGATAGACACATCACAGGTTATTTTACTTCTAGGTCTTTGCATTTTGTGCAGCTCGCTTGCATAAAGAACATGTTCCACATGAGGCCCGTCAAGTTGAGTTATTGATGTTAATACTTTCTCTAGAAAATAACTCCTTGTGAGTTTATCGCTATGACCTTTTCATATTAATGACAGTGGGGGTCTTTTGGTTAGAATTTAGGATGGATTATCTGCTGTGATCTTAGGAAGCGTGGATAATTTGCTCAAAGAAACATTTACTAGTTTTATTGAACTTTGATTTTCTTTTTGTTTAGATTTAAAATCTATGGTATTTCTAGGAAACAGTACAATGCTACACCCATTAAAGCAAGTTTATGCCTCGAAGTATAATGCAACTAAATATAAGAACCAAAATTCGGTATAACTATGTGCTTAAACCTAAAATAAGCGAGAGGAATAAGGGCCTCATCCAGCCTATGAGATGAAAACTTGTACCCGGTCTAATTTCAGTGGTTGGCTGTTACAGTGACACTTTGTTGCTTAATACCATTTCCAAACTGTGCCCATCAGGATTGAAGTTAAAAGTATCTTCTGCTTGGTGCATGTTTTCTCATTAATTGTTGTTGTTATTCTCGTCGATGATGATGATGATGTTGTTGCTTTCAACATCCTTGATATAATTTTTGACATTTAACAATATATCCAACTGCAGAGAGATGGCCGAGTTTTTTACTGAGGAATACTTTGATGATGAAGTACTGCAAGTTCGCGCGTATGGCATATCATATGTTACCCTTGGAATAAATATCAGGTTTTCTCCCTTAAATATTTATAAATATTTAGCATCCTAATCTTTCATGCTGGTGTTTATGGAGTCTAATCTTAAACTATGACTAGCAATACCTTGTAAGATCTGGTATATTTTTACAGTAAACCTGCAGCGAGGTTTTTGTTTTGGCTGACAAACTTTTGTTGTATTGTTGCTTACTTACCCTGTTTGATTGAATAGTATATTATATTTTTTTAAAAAAAAGAGAAAAAGAAAACACTTGAGGTGCTGTTGAGTTGAAACAACCTGGCATGGAAGTTTGGAAGATAAATTTTCATGATTGCTTCCATTTGTGTAACTATGATATTTTTGTCACAATGCCTATGTGTGGGTATCAACAGATAGAACTCTTTTATATCCGAGTTTCAGTAAGGGACAAGAGGACTGCATAAAGCGATACAATGTTCTTCTTTAGTGTTTGTATCTTGTAAGGATGCAACAATATTAATAATTTAATATATTTTGGTTGATCTCAACAAGAAGTTTCCTTGAAGATAATGGTTCATATGGAGGACATAGCATACCTGTCTTTGTTTGCATTCTGACATGTCCAAAGGGATGTACGTACTGTGGTGCTAAAGTTTGTGAAGTACAAGGACATTGTATGTAATTTTAATGGCATGTCCAATGAATTTGTTTGGCATAAAGAATAACCTGATGTAATATGGGGTGGATCGCAATCACTTTCAATCCAAAGAAAAGAGGAAACTAGGGTTTGAGAAAGAAGAGATAAGAAACTGGATAAACTTTGGACTTCACACCCCTTGCACACGATCATGCTTCACACTCCGTACACTAGATTGAGCTTCACACCCCTTATATCAATCTCAAGATCTCAGATCTCGAGAATTAACTGAAAATTTTCATTCATTCATTCATACCAATAAGAGAGGTCTTGAGGCCTATTTATAGGCTTTACAAATGTCCAGTTTCAGAACATAACCGACGTGGTACTAAATTTTAAAAAACAAAAATTAACTAATTTCAAAATAAACTGAAGCATAATAATAAAGAGTGATGTCTTCATCATTCTCCCGAGGTGAGAAAACCTCGACCATGTTGAGTGCAGAACCCCACACGAAGCATGTCAATTGGGCCAAGGTGGTGGTCTGGGAATCACCGGTTATGCATCAACTTCGAACCAAAGTGGTGGAGGTGAGACTGCCCACTGTGACGGATCGACTGCAGTCGATGGTAGAGCTGGAAAGATGCATGCAACAGAAAGAGTAGCATCTGATCCACTGAAAATCGAACTAATATTAGGGTCTCATCGGAAATCCAATTCATCAGTGAGGCTGTTTGGTTAGGAGGGGAGGAAGTGAGGAAGTAGTGCTAGTTCCCTTTGAAACTTGAGAATTAGTTAGTGAGTTTTCCGGTGTTTGGATGTTGTTGGGAAGTGTGGTTTGGAAAATGTTGTCTTTTCCGGTGTTTGGATGGTAATGTGAAAGTGAGAGTGGAAAAGTTGACCACAAAGTTGACCGCAAAATAATACTAAAATAAAAATTAATTAAGAAAAATAAAAATTAGATTGTAATTAGAATGCAAGTGAGATTTATATGATCACAAAATTAACTGTTTTGAGCTACAACTTATTACAAATGAGATTTACATGACCACAAAATTAACTGTAGCACTCTGGAAGTGAGAAAGTAATTGTATAAAAGGGAAAAGAGAAAAGAAAAAAGAGTTCTTATTTTCCATTTCCGGTGTTTGGATAGATAGGGAAGTGAGCAATTATACTTCCTCATTTCCTTACTTTTGCCCACTTCCTTCCAACCAAACACGCCCAGTAACGAAAATAATCCTCCTCAGAACTCTAGAAGGACATATACATAAAGCGTGTAACTGACTCACAGTTTTGAGAGGGAACCTCTCAGAGTGAGTTGTAACAATTATCATATTTTTAACTGCAAATTCTTGCAAGATACTATGTGTATATGCATCAAATTTGTAGTCATCATTGCAAATTATTATCTGTTTACGAGTCTCATCATGTATTTCAGGCAAATGCAATACAACAAACTTACTAAGTAAAACTCCTAAAGATAGGACATAGATATATGTGTTTCATAGGATGTCATACATCAGATAACACTAACGGTATACCACTAGGACCAACAGAAATATGACGAAAGGCAGAAAATAACTTCAAAATTCAAACATTCACTAAAAAAAGAAACACTAGGAGTAATCTAATAAACCATAATGAAAAAGTTCACTGACTCACTAGAAGAGAAAAAGTTTGGAGCAATCATATAATCACAATCCTCACTAGAAGAGGAAAAGTTTGGAGCAATCACATAATCACAATCTGCACGAGAAAACTCAGATGGCTTACTAGATGTAACAATGCTAGTATTAACTGTCCCATGCTCAATTCCGTCCTTTAGGTATAGCAAGTGAATACCTAGCAACTTATATAAGCATACTAGACTCCGCTAAACATGTTCAAAATCACTAGTATCATCTTTTAAAATATCTATATCATCAGGTATGAGTGTACTAAGCTCAACTAATGCCTCATGACGTCATTAATACTCTTTTCATGAACATGAAGCTCATCAAGTATGGGTGTACTAGACTTTACTAACTCATCAACAACATCACTAGTAACCTCAGAAGGAATATGGACATCTTCGACAAACCTCGAATTATGAATGTAATCAAATTGCACATTATCAGTATGTCGACTCTTCGAGGGACACTGATAATCATAATGTCCAGAATTTTCACACTTAGAACACTTGATCGATGCGCACTCGTATGGTGTTGATACCCTTCACACGTAGAACACTTGATCGAGGTGCACTCATAAGCATGGTGTTCATGTCCCTCACATGTGGAACAATGTTTTCTGGTTTTGAAAGTGGATCTATTTACTGGTGCTCTAAAGGACCTTTCTAGCTCTAAAACCAAAAGAAACGTCTCTTCGACATAATTCATGATATGTAAGATCAACTCTCTTTTGAAGTCAAGTCCCAAACGGTTATAAAACACACACACATATAGTAGGAAGATGGTGTATCTGAAAGTCATATTCAAATACAAGCTCCTTAAATTTAAGCTTATGTTCGGTAACAGATGAGTCTCTCTGATGTAGATAAACAACTCTTAAACAATCGGGATCTAAAGGGAATAAAATTTTCCTTAAGCTTTTCCTTCATTCATCCCATGTCTCTATTGGTCTGGCGTATGTTCTTTTTAGTTGTCTTTCTACGGTAATCCAATAATCTATAGCTGCATATTTTAGGTTATATGTAACAAACCGCACTCTACACGCATTAGAAAGTTCACAAATCAAAATAATAGTCCAGGTGCGCTATCCAATCACAAAATTCATGAGGGTCATACGTACCATAAAAATCAAGAGGCATTACGCTGTTTTCTCGTTAGATTTCTTCTCTTCTAACAACACGCCAATCATAATACTTACACGCTAGTGCGATGTTGTGAATGTGTTTTGTGACTCAACAACACGCTAATCAGAATAATTTCACTCTCTAGTGCTCAACAATATGCCAATCATAATAATTTCACTTTCTAATGTGATGTTGCGAATTTGTGTTTCGTGACCCTAGGGGACACCAAAATCTTGTGCTAAACTTTGAGATATCTACAACTTAGGACAAACTGCAATGCAAAAGAATACAAACAAGTGGATGATTATGCAAAGCGGATGATTATGCAAAATTTTTAGGCTCAAGCGCAACTAAATGTATACACTAAATGATGAAAATTACAATCCTAAAAAGCTTAATCTCTATATGCGAAGAATGTAATCCTAAATGATGGTGTTAAGCAACCAACAAATGAGATTAATAAACATTAATTATGCATAATAAGCTACAAATAAGTGCACAACCTCTAGAATTTGCAAGAAATTAACAACTAAAATTGAATCAAATTACGGTATCTGTCACGCCCCGCTTCCCAAAATACGTGGAAACGGAGTCGTCGACGTATATACGCGAGGGAAATACCCCACATATACACGCTAAGTCTAAAATAATCTGAACAAGGTATATAATCACTACGATGACATGATAATAACACTGTAATATAACATATAAATTCCACACATGATAATAAATGAATAAGGAATGAAAAGGTAATTGGATACGAAATAGAGACAATCAGGAAAAATAACATGAACAAAAGGTCAGGAATACCGATAATCAAGAAGAGAGAGACTCCAGCTCCTCGCAACATGTACAGTCTCATTGAACACCTGAACAATGTAATAAAGCATCTAATCTGGACGTGCAAATCCAGTGTCGTCAGAAAGTGATCCAATGAGTGTGTAAAATAAAAGGGAAGGTGCGTGTGCATATAATGTGTGAGCATACTATGATACTATAAACTGGAATAAGACTGAAATAATATGCAAATATAAATGGACAGTAATTAGGGCAGTCAGTAACAGAATCAGACGTTCAAAATAGGTCATGTGTACAGTCAGGTGTCTATCATAACATGTATATAACAATGTCAATATAAGATTTAGTTTTGTTATTATTTATGTCAGCGAACACCAATTGTTACATGTAATAGACACATCCCATATTACGCTACCACATGTGCCAATCGAGGTTCTATGTTATTGAAACTGATCGGTTGGAGACATTGTCTGTGTTTTAAGTGGGTCTCGTACATACCCAGGACCACAACCCAGACTCCTGACGCTGAACCAGGTCCTACCGCAAGGTAGTCAGGTAACATGTATAACAAGTCAGGCAACATGTATAACATGTATAGACAAGAACGGGAACATGACGGGGTGTCAGTCACCCACGTGAACCCTACAGTAGAACCCTCTTTCGGCTGCGCAACCTATATTCTAGGTACACCCAAAATACAGACGACGTCTCCTCCATCAATTTCCCAGTCTCGGTGTAAGTTGTTTAATTATCATGCTATTATATTATCAAGATTATTAATGCACATGGGATAACATCGGTGATGGCAACGGTAACAACATCAAAAGTGTGATTATGATACCAGTATAATAGGATATATGATGTCAGTGAACAGGATAAGCAGGACGATGTTGTTACTGTATAACAATATTTTATGTTGTTACTGTATAACAATATTTTACAATAGTTATGTAACATGGACATGATAGTTATCAGGTATAACATGGACATGATAGTTATCAGGTAGATGTCATGTATAATCAGTCAAGTTTTCAAGTGGTATCATGATGTCCAGGATTAAGAATAATATGCAAAATTTATTTAAAGAGATAAAAACATTCACAAGACAATTCATCTTGTATTTAATACATGTAGATGTGAGGTAGTCAACGAGTGTGAATCATCATGAACACTAGTTTAAACATAAAAGAATATTTATTGAAACCGGACAAAAACACTCACTCGAAACAAGACTGAAATACGCAATAAAGTAACAAAAGAATACCCACATTGAATGGCGCGATTTCGGGTCCGAATCGCCATCTGGTCTTCACTGCACGAATCGCTACGGATCTCCGGATCATCCCCTGGGCCGGTCTTTAAATTGTCAGTGAATCGGATCTGCAGCGAGCACGGATCTGGATCTGGTCCGGATCTCGCGAGTGGGTCCTTATCGCTGTGCCACGCAACCATACACACATGACACACGTGCACATAAATACACTGGTACACATCCACATATAATTACATGCATACATATATACATACACAACATACACATTAATTAAAACACACCTGTATATACAATTATACATGCATACACACACATGAACACCCCACGTACACAAACACGCACGTACACATTCATGCACTCACTAACACCTACACACACATTAATACATGCAGACACCCATGCATTCATTGACACAACACACTAATATATATATATATATATATTATATATATATATATATATATATATATATTCCCATGCAAACACCCTCACACATGTACCCACACACTCACATCACCTACACACACATTAATACACAACACACATTCACATATAATTGCATAATATACACACATTTAAATAATTAACTACATATAAATACACATAACACATGTTAACACATATAAATAAAAAGACAAAGAAATAGAGAAGACTCAAGGCCTGCAAGGGACGTGCTCACGGCGCGGGGGGGGGGGGGGGTCACGACCTGGCTGGCGGAGGCCGCGGAGGAGATCGGTGATGAGTTCGTGCTCCGACGGAGGTCGCAGAAGAGATAGAGTGCTTCGGCGGTGGCTCTGAGGTACTCGCGCTCGCCGGCGGAGTAGGACATGACAAGTGGAGGAGAAGGCTACTGTTGGAAGAGGGAGATGGAGGTGCGGGTGTGATCTGAGCCATGGGGGAGAGGGTACACTCAGTGGATGGGGACATGGCCTGGGTGTTGCGGGGATCGTGGCGCATGGTGTGGATCTGCAGAGGGTTGGGGTTGCCATAGCGTGGGGGAGTTGGGAGATGGAGAAGGAGGTGGACTGGTGGGAGAGGGCAAGCTTGGTGGATTGTTGGAGTGGTGATCTCAACCTGGGGCATGATGAGGCTCAGTGGCAGGTCGAGAGGGTAGTCGAGTGGGGGATCCAAGTTGCTGTGGACGGAGTCGCTCAAGGAGGGGGACGGTTGCAGTTGAGCCGACAAAGGGAAGGGGGCAGCCAGCAAGGGGTTGCTGCAATGGTGGTGGGGCACAGTCCGTGGAGGCCGTGAAGATGGTCAGAGCCCAGCGGAGGTGCATGACGTGCTCGATGGCCATGAGGGCTGTGGAGGGAGAAGGCTGCGATAGGTGGAAGGGGTGCTCGGCCATAGCTGAAGCTTGGTTTGGCTGCTGCTCACATGGGCTGAGGCACGGTAGGGGGATCTCATGGGGGTGGCTCGGGGTGCTGGTGTGACAACGACAAGAGGGTGTGGAGCAAGGGGGAATCCATGGCGGTGGTGCTCGGAGAGGACGAGGAAGGGGTGGCGCCTGGCCATGGATGGAGGCAAGGGTGCTATGATAGAGGAGAGAGCCCAGCCATGGGGGCTGCTGCTAGCAAGGTAGGGTTAGGGTTTGATTTAGGGTTAGGGTTAATTAGAGAGTATGTAATATATATATATATATATATATATATATATATATATATATATATATATATATATATATATAGGGATTGTGTTATGGGTTTTGGGTTTGGGTAATGGGTTAGCTAATGAGTTTGGGCTATGGGGCTAATGAGTTAATTAAAAAGAAAAGTAGGAAAAGAGAGTAGGTTTGGGTCCGGGCCAAGATAAAAAGAGAAAAATTAGAAAAATTAGTAATAATAATAATGTTTATACAACTAATTAAGTAATTATTAGTAGAGATAATTAGTAATGATAATGACTAGTAATAATAACAACATTATTAACAATAATAATTACATAGATGTGATATTAGTAATAAGATAATGAACAATAATTAATACAACATATATGTGTACACATATATTGAAATACTATTATATATTATTAACTCATGTATTAGAAAATATGAGTATTACATTCTACTCACCTTAACAAAAATTTTGTTATCGAAATTTCAATAAAGCGAGGAATGAATAAAAAATCAAAGTTAAGAAATAGATTTCAAGCAAATTGATAAATCAAGAGAAATGACTTTTATTGATCGATGATGTTATTTTCTCGCCTTCCACATCGCTTCTCTGTGCATTATAGGCCCATCACGTTTCCGCTGCGCGCTCTGATCTCTGACGTCGGTTCGGATATGATGGCCGATTTTAAGAGACAAAATTAGGAAAATAGAATTTGGAAGAAGGATAGCAATCAAGAAGGAATCTAGATTACTCTAGAAGAAGAGTTAGAATCAGGAATATCAAAAGATCAAAGGGATAAATATTCAAAGGGAGGACGATCAATTCTCAAGTGGACTCAATATCATCATGTGAATAGTATATGTTCATTACAGTGTAAATATAACTCGTCTCAAGTCACTGGTAAGAACTAGGTCCTTTTTATTTCGAAAATCGAAAGTCGAATCTGGTTCTGATACCAAAAAAAATCTTGCCACGCCCCGCTTCCCAAAATATGCGGAAACGGAGTTGCGACGAGAGTCAGCGACGTATATACGCGAGGAGAATACCCCACATATATACGCTAAGCCTAAAGTAACCTGAACAAACTATATAATCACTACGATGACATGATAACACTGCAATATAACATATAAATCCCACACATGATAATAGATGAATAATGAATGAAAAGGTAACTGGATACGAAATAGAGAGAATTAGGAAATAACATGAACAAAATAGCAGGGACACCAATAATCAAGAAGAAGGAGACTCTAGCTCTTCGCAACATGTACAGTCTCATCGAACACCTGAACAATAGAATAAAAACATCCAATTTGGACGTGCAAATTCAGGGTCGTCAGAAAGCGACCCAATGAGTGTGTATAATAAATTGAAAAGTGCATGTGCATATAATGTGTAAGCATACTATAATACTATAAACTGGAATAAGGCTGAAATAATATGCAAAAATAAATGGACAATAATAAGAGCAGTCATTAACAGAATCAGACGTTCAAAACAGGTCATGTGTACAGTCAGGTATCTATCATAACATGTACATAACAATGTCAATGTAAGATTTATTTTTGTTATTAAATAAATGTCAGCGAACACCAATTGTCACATGTAATAGACACATCCCATATTACGCTACCACGCGTGCCAATCGAGGTCCTATGTTATTGAAACTGATCGGTTGAAGACATTGTCTGTGTTTTAGGTGGGTCCCGTACATACCCGAGAGCTCGGCCCAGACTCCTGACGCTGATCCAGGCCCTATCGCAAGGTAGTCAGGTAACATGTATAACAAGTCAGGTAACATATATAACATGTATAAACAGGAACATGACGGGGTGTCAGTCATCCCACGAGAACCCTGCAGTGGAGACCTCTTTCGGCTGCGCAACCTATATTCTACGTCCACCCAAAATACAGACGTTGTCTCCTCCATCAATTTCTCAGTCTCTTTGTAAGTTGTTTAATGATCATGTTATTATATTATCAAGATTATTTAATGCACATGTTACCTACATCACTGGGATAACATCGGTGATGGCAACGATAACTACATCAACAGTGTGATCAGGATGCCAGTATAACAGGATATATGATGTCAGTGAACATGATAAGCAGGACGATGTTGTTATCGTATAACAATATTCCCAGTAGTTAAGTAACATGGACATGATAGTTATCAGGTAGATGTCATGTATAATCAGTCAAGTTTTCAAGTGGTATCATGATGTTCAGAATCAAGAATAATATGAAAAATTTATTTAAAGAGAGATAAAAACATTCACAAGGCAATTCATCTTGTATTTAATACATGTAGATGTGAGGTAGTCGACGAGTGTGAATCATCATGAACACCAGTTTAAACATAAAAGAATGTATATTGAAACCGGGTAAAAACACTCACTCGAAACGAGACTGAAATACGCAATAAAGTAACAAAAGAATACCTACATTGAATGGCGCGATTTCGGGTCCGAATCGCCATCTGGTCTTCACTGCATGAACCGCTACGGATCTCCGGATCATCCCCTGGGCTGGTCTTTAAATTGCCAGTGTATCGGCTCTGCAGCGAGCACGGATCCGGATTGGGTCCGGATCTCGCGAGTGGGTCCGTATCGCTGTGCCACACAACCATATACACATATTCACACGTACACATAAATACACTGGTACACATCCACATATAATTACATACATACATATATACATACATACACAACATACACATTAATTAAAACACACTCGTATATACAATTATACATGCACACACACATGAACACCCCCACGTACACAAACACATACGTACACATTCATGCACTCGCTAACACCCCCCCACACATTAATACATGCAGACACCCATGCATTCATTGGCACATCACACTAATATATATATATTCCCATGCAAACACCCTCACACATGTACCCACACACTCACAACACCTACACACACACATTAATACACAACACATTCACATATAATTACATAAATATACACACATCTAAATAATTAACTACATATAAATGCACACAACACATGTTAACACATATAAAATAAAAAGAAATAGAAATAGAGAAGACTCAAGGCCTGCAAGGGACGTGCTCACGGCCCGGGGGGGGGGTCACGGCCTGGCCGGTGGAGGCCGTGGAAGAGGTCGGTGATGAGTTTGGGCTCCGACGGAGGTCACGAAAGAGATGGAGTGCTCTGGTGGTGGTTCCGAGGTACTCACGCTCACCGATAGACTAGAAGGACATGACAAGTGGAGGAGAAGGCTGCTGTTGGAAGAGGGAGATGGAGGTGCGGGTGTGCTCTGAGCCATGGGTGAGAGGGTACACTCAGTGGATGGGGACTTGGCCTGTGTGTTGCGGGGAATGTGGCGCATGGTGTGGATCTGCAAATAGCTGGGGTTGCCATGGCGTGGGGGAGTTGGGAGATGGAGAAGGAGGTGGACTGGTGGGAGAGGGTAGGCCTGGTGGGTTGTTGGAGCGGTGATCTCGGCTTGGGGCATGATGGGGCTTGGTGGCAGGCTGAGAGGGTAGTCGAGTGGGGGATCCGAGTTGCTGTGGACGGAGGCGCTCAAGGAGGGGGATGGTTGCAGTTGAGCCCGACCAAGGGAAGGGGGCAGCCAGCAAGGGGCTGCTGCGATGGTGGTGGGGCGCAGTCCGTGGAGGTCGTGAAGATGGTCGGAGCCCGGCGGAGGTGCACGACGTGCTCGATGGCTGTGAGGGCTGAGAAGGGGGAGGAGGCTTCGGTAGGTGGAAGGGGTGCTCGGCCATAGCTGAAGCTAGGCCTGGCTGCTGCTCGCATGGGCTGAGGAGGCACGGTAGAGGGAATCTCATGGGGGTGGCTCGGGGTGCTTGGTGCGGCAACGACAAGAGGGGGTGGAGCAAGGGGGAAGCCATGGCGGTGGTGCTCGGGGAGGAGGAAGGGGTGGTGCCTAGCCATGGATGGAGGCAAGGGTGCTGTGATAGAGGAGAGAACCCAACCAGGGCGGCTGCTAGCAAGGTAGGGTTAGGTTTTGATTTAGGGTTAGGGTTAGGGTTAACTAGGCATATATATAGGGTGTGTTACGGGTTTTGGGTTTGGATAGTAGGTTAGCTAATGAGTTTAGGCTATGGGGCTAATGGGTTAATCAAAAAGAAAAGTAGGAAGAGAGAGTAGGTTTGGGTCCGGGCCAAGATAAAAAGAGAAAAATTAGAATTAATAGTAGTAATAATAATAATAATGTTTATACAACTAATTATGTAATTAGTAGTAGAGATAATTAGTAATGATAATGACTAGTAATAATAACAACATTATTAACAATAATAATTACATAGATGTGATATTACTAATAAGATAATAAACAATAATTAATACAACATATATATATATATATACACATATTGAAATACTATTATATATTATTAACTCATGTATTAGAAAATATGGGTATTACAATATCACCTGAGGGGATGAGTAGTTCACACTGAAGCATAAGTACTGTAAGAGTTTTTAAATGATTCTTCACAACTAATCTCTAGAATACTTGCAGAGAAGTTCTAGAATAGCTGCAAAACATGCTGGACGCCTTTTAAATATCGGCCGATTCGGTTGAGATATCGTCCGATGTCTCCTTTTTTGCCTGCTGCCGATACGATATGGGAAAATAGTTCACCATATTCGTTTGCAGTAAAAAACGGCCGATATTTGAAATATCGGCCGATAAATCTTCCGATATTGGCTGATAAATTGCCCGATATGAAATAGCTTATTTATTGCATGACTGCGTGCAAATGTATATTATTTTTTACTGTCTTTGCAAGCATATTACATCATTTTTATTAGGTAAATGATATGTATGACTCTAAACCAACTTTTAATTATCAATATTTCATTATATATAGTGTCCGACATGAACGCCCGATATGCGCGCGTATCCCCGATATCTCCCCCGATATCCGATATCCGATATAAAAAACCCACATCCGATACGATTCTGACATCCGATATTTAGAACCTAGCTTGGATGTGATTAGAGAAAGACTGCTTCAAAAACGGCTCAAATTGGGCACAAAATGGTTCCTGAACCAATTTCAGCCGAGTCAAGACTCAGTCAGCTCGGGTCGGCTTAAGTCTGGTCAGACCCTGGGTTGCAAGCGGGTCTGGCCGGGCTTGAAAGGGACTGACTTGAAGCAGAACCTGATTGGATCTGAACCCAAATTAAACCTGATTGGATCCGGGTTGGGTTCAGTAACTTCGAGTTGACTTCGTGTGGATGGCGGCGTCGGTGAGCTCTGGCGGCGTCGGCGAGCTCTGATGATGATTCCAGTGATTGGTACGGGCTCGAAAGGAATCAGTGATGACGAGGTTGTTGGATCTGGCTGGCAATGTCGACGACGTTGCAAAGACGAAGAAGACGACGACGACAATCGAAGGTGCTGGCAGCGATGTTACCATTGCTGTTGAAGAGATCTGATGATAAAGGCGAGGGAGAGGAGCGAGATCTGATGATGAGGGAGAGGCGGCGAAGACGAAGACGTCGGCGTGCGCTGGCGAAGACGAGATTGGGAAGTGGAGACGTCGGCGATGAGATTGGTGGCTGCGTCGGTATGATTTCGTGGTAGCGCAAACAAAGCGGTAATGTCGATGACTGATGATCAAATATGAAGACGAGGATGATCGGCGATTGATGATGGTGATGACGTTGCAACGACGAGGGTGTTGCAGTGGCGACGGGCTGGCTCTGCGAGGTCGGCTGCTGGTGTTGTCGGTGTTGGCGGTGAAGGCGGAGGAGATGTGGCGGCGGGAATCAACATTATGCACGTGATTAGGGTTAGGGTTTTGGTTTTGTGGAAAGGGAATATAACGAGTAGGATTTTCTTTGATTCTTTTTTCCCTTCTCTATTCTTTCGGGGGTTTTGATCTAGGGATTTGGAAGAAGGAAGATGAAAATTTTGAAGGAGATTGGAAATCAAATGCTCGGATACCAAATTGATATAATATGGGGTGGATCGTAATCACCTTCAATCCAAAAAAAGAGGAAACTAGGGTTTAGAAAGAAGAGATAAGAAACTGGATAGACTTTGGGCTTCACACCTCTTGCACACGATCGAACTTCACACCCCTTATCAATCTCAAGATCTCAGATCTCAAACATTTAATTGAAAATTTTCAGTCATTCATTCAATACCAATAAGAGAGGTCTTGAGGCCTATTTGTAGGCTTTACAAAAGCCCGGTCTCATAACATAACCGATGTGGTACTAAAATTTTCAAATAAAAATAAAAAAAAAACTAAATTCAAAATAAACTAAAGCATAATAATAAACTGGCAAGCATAGTGATGTCCTAATCATAACCTTATCTAATTCTGATTTTCTTCTTGATAGAATTGTTTTTTGAACCTCGTTTTTTACATTGTAATTGAATATTGATAATTAGAATCATCCGGGCACAAAACAGATTTTGCTGCTTGACACTGTTTGGAACTTTGGAGTTGAAATCTTCTTAAAACTCAAAAGTGATTTGGTTAGACCTTTATTGGTAATTTGGTATTGATAGAAGGAAGTAGCCACTTTTATTTTAACTATTGCATTAAACTTAAATACAGAATTTATGGACAGTGAAGGAAAGCTATATCTACTTCTTTTCTTACTTAAAAGATGAAAATACATTATTTGTTCCAAGAAATAATCACATATACTCAACATCTTATTCAAATATTAAAATTTGAGCTTATCCAACAATATCTTATTTCATAGTTGCAACGGATGGAAAAATCTGCTATGAATTCAACTTGTCCTCCAACTAGGAGCAGCATGAGTATGATCATCTCTACTTAAGCTTGAGGAACCTAGTGCTGTTAAAGGACTTTTTATGATAAGGCTTTACAATGAAGTTTGGCAGTCATATAATATGCTTGTGCATGCTCATAGTTCAGTTTGACTCATGCATGTTAAAAGAATAAAGGTCTTGGGCCCCTGAAACTTAGACTGCATGTGTCTCAAGCGATTTTCTTCTCAGAACGTGACTGATGATTTAAAATTTCATTGATATCTTCATGTATGATACAAATATCAAAATCCTTTTATTGATATTTGTTCTAGCACAGAGGAAAGCAGGAAAGCTGATCTAGGAGAAAGATAAATTTTCGGTACATACTTATCCTTCAAGTGTATGCAAATTTGAGCAGTCAGTAACCACCATGAAGTTTTGACTTATTCATCTTATATACGCAATTTGGGATTGTTAGTAGAAGCCACTGCAAGGTTTATTTTAATCATTGTATTGTTACATATCCATCATTTTTAAAGATTCATCATCCAAGTTTATTCCCAATGGAATTGGCAATGGAAACTCCTCAAATTCAAGTAGTTCCACACAAGGTTACGGAAATTGTTTATAAAAAGTGTTAGCCAAATTGCTGACTGATCAAGTCTTTAGGTGTATACTTTTGTTATCTTGGTAGATATTTGAGTGAAGTTATATGTTTCCACACTCTTCAAGTCCTATTTACCATCTTTAATGCATCATGGTGCATAACTTTTTGTTCTTCATTTTATATTATCATTCTTGATGTACTTTTTGGAAATTAGGAATGGTCGTTTCCTTCTCCAGTCCACAAAAAATATCCTTGCATCATCTGCACTGTTGGATTGTGAAGACGCTTTAAATTCGGGAAGCATGACAGCAACAGAAGTTTTTATAAGTTTGAGAAGCAAAAGTATCTTGCACTTGTTTGCATCAATTGGAAGGTCTTTGGGGCTTAAGGTACTTATTTAAATTTTCTTTCAAAGTAGTCAAATTAAACTACTGTTTTGTAATAACCTATGAATGGATGTAATGAAAGTTTCCTTTAATTCATGGTTGCAGATGGTTTTAGTATATATTAATTTTACATTTGTTTGTTCACAATACCTATCTGATGCTATAATTTAAAATAAACATGCAAACTATTAGGTTCCATTATCTGTTTTAACAATCAGATCTATTCGTTTCTTATCATGTGTTTGGACAAGTTATCAATCTCGTGTTAAATACACTATAACAGTAAGCAATCACCATTTCTTATGACATTCGTTGATTTATCATGGTTAATATTTTATTTTTTTTCTCTATATTTCAAGTGTTTGGTAGTGTGTGCTGAAGTAGAAAAGTCCTTGCTTTTGCAGGTTTATGAACAGTGTTTGACTACTCTCAGGATTCCCAAGTCCATGTTGAATGGCTCAGATTTATTATTAATGGGTTTCCTCAGTGCGGCAGTATTATTATTTACTAATGCAGCTTGATAAGGATTTTAGGCCACTTTTTAATCTGCTTGAGAGTCAACCTGAGCCACATGGAATGTCCCATTCAATTGGCGAAGCCAATCATGTATTCCGTCTCAATAAAATTGACATTAATATGATGCAAATGATTGAAGATGAATCAAATCTTGCCCTTCTTGACTGGGAGAAGCTACAGTCTCTACCGAACTTGGGAGCTTCTAATACAGTTCCTGAGCAGAGTCTTCTTTCCGACTTTGGGATGGAATCTACTTCCAAGCTTCCTGGATGCTCACAGTTAAATTTTTCATCTGTCGTTGATGAAGTATTCAAATTTGAGAAAGTTAAATCAGACCCTTCTTTTCCCATCCAGAGTCACTCTTCATCACCATTTAATGCTTCCTCTTATTCGCACCTGAGCTCTCTTTCGACCAGTCACCAAGGAATGAAGGCTGGAATTAACATACCTAAGTTGGATGGAGGAATGCAACATTCTCAGCTTAGTAATGCTACAAAGGTTTCTACTGGAGCTTCAAGTTTAAATAGTTCATTGTATGGTGGGAGCAGTTTAAAAGGCATACTTCATACGAACACTCTTTCCTCTTCAAGTCCTGGAAGGAACTCATCTGTTCAAAAACTATCACTTTCAAAATCTGATCAGGATTTAAGCTCTCTTAGATCTACACATTTGGGTGAGCTTGGCCAGTATTCTGCAGTTGATGGGGATCAGTCACGGTCAGTGAATGATTCTCCTAAAGATGTAGGTGGTCTAATAGGTACAAATCGAGTAACACAACCATTATCTCCACTCCGAGCAAGTGGCTCACGGATGCATACTATAAAAGCAAATGGCCTAAAAAGCCTGTCTGCTGTTGCCGGTGGTGCAGTTGGATTTTCCAAAGATACTGGATCAAGCTCACTGATTACTGCTTCAATGTGTAAGATAAGCCTCAAATTTAGATCAGTCTGGTTAGATACTTGTACATGCTGCCTTCTCCAATGTTTGTTTATTTTCCCTTTGACTTGATCAATGGTCTTACTGCAGGCCAACCAACAGAACTCCAGGTTTCCCACACCTTAGGTTCCGAAGGTGTGGTGAGACATGTCAAAACTTCCCGGAAGCGCTCTCTTTCTGAAATTCTAATGCTGATTCCGGCATTGGAAGGACTGGAAGCTGATGTTGGAGGAAGGAAGAGAAGGAAGATTTCAGAATCAGCTCTTCATCATTGTGCTGCTTCACAAGCACCATCATTATTGACAAACAAACCTGCAGGATGTATGTATGGAAGCCTTCTTGCTGAAGCAAATCACGGGCTTGCTCCTTCAAGCATATATGTATCAGTGCTGCTTCATGTTATTAAACACTGTTCATTATGTATTAAGCATGCTCGATTGACTAGCCAGATGGATGTTCTTGAGATTCCATATGTTGAAGAAGTTAGTCTACGAATTCCCTCTTCAAACTTGTGGTTCCGATTGCCCTTTGCTAGGGATGAGTCATGGAAGCACATATGCTTGCGGCTTGGTAAACCTGGAAGCATGTACTGGGATGTCAAAATCAATGATTCACATTTTCGGGAACTGTGGGAACTTTCCAAAGGAAGTGCCACCACACCATGGGGGTGTGGTGTTCGTATTGCTAATACGTCAGACAGTGATTCTCACATCCATTATGACCCTGAAGGCGTGGTTTTGAGTTATAAAACAGTGGAAACTGATAGTATTCAGAGGTTGGTATCAGATTTGCAAAGGCTTTCCAATGCCCGCTTATTTGCTTGTGGGATGTGTAAGTTAATGGAGTCAGAGCTGATGATAAACTGGATGACAGCAGCGTAAAATCTGAAAACAAATTACTATATCTGACAAAAGGCATTAGCGAGAATGGTAATAAGTTATCTGAACAGATGAGAAAAACATTCAAGATTGAAGCAGTTGGTCTTATGAGCTTGTGGTTTAGTTATGGTTCAATGCCTGTGATGGCGCACTTTGTTGTTGAATGGGAAGCTGGTAAAGAAGGTTGCACAATGCATGTTTCTCCTGATCACCTCTGGCCGCACACTAAGGTTTGTGTGGTCTTTGCACTTTCTTAGTCTGATATTTGATGGATAATATAATATATGAACACTGCGGTGCATGCTTTTGGCGCATATGTTTACTAACAATAACTATCAGGAGTGGTTGTTTTCTATTTGTCACTTATTGTGATAGCTGACTTTTATTTCATTTAGCCTTTTAGTTAAAAATGACGATACCAGTCCTTTTCTTGTAATTTTTATCAGCTTCGTATCTAATGTTGTGTAGTGAAACCCAATCACCATGATTTGTGCTTCTAACATCATGAATGATTTGGTCAAGTGCTACTGTTAATTGATCTCAATATGTCAAGTGCTATATGGTTATTCCATGAAAAGTTGTGTTATGACTCGAAAAAGAAAAGTAGGATTAGTTTGTTGATAAAACTAATGATTATATAATGTTTATTTGAATTTTCAATAGTATTAGTGGTATTTGATGGTGGACTATTGGGTGTAAAGTCTTAAGGTTCCATGAGATGGATAAATAATCCTCCTATGAATGTCTTGAAAGCCTAGACCATCTCATACTGTCATACATGCCTGGTGTATGTTCCGCAGAGTTGAATTTTCCTAAAAAGGATAACAGAATAATATGAACAGAAAAACCTGAGCTGCAGGCCCACAACTAAAAAAAAAAAAAAAACAAGGGAAGAGTTTTTTTTGAGATACAAGGAAATAACAAAATGAAGGAAATAAGAGAGGAAAAGTATGTTAAACCTGCTGCCCGCCTGCCATAGTCTAACAGTACCTTGTGTTCATTCATTAATACTATTTTGATACTGCTAATGGATAGGTTTTCAAAATGCCCCATTTGGCTTGGCCAGTCACATGAACTTGATTCTTTCCTGTATAATTTGGCAAATCCCATCTGTTACAATTTCTGGTAGATCGAAAATCTTGATACTACTGCTGGTGAAAATCTGAACATGTATCTACATTGTTGTGAACAATGGTTGAAAATGACTGAATCCAGTGAATTTCTTCATAATTTTATAGCACTGACTATTGATATAACAACCTCCATAAGTTTCAATTTAATTTTTTATTTTCTTTTTTGAGTTTGTTGGTTGGATTGCTACGACTTCCATGAAGTTAGCTGGTTCTATCATTGATGCATCACCAATGCTTCAGTGTTGCTTTGATAGCACACAATTCAAATGTTGGAATGCCTAGCTTATTTATCATAACACCAACTAGAGAGTAATTATAGTTTCTATTATTGTTTCTCAGAATTTTAGCATATAAGTCCCTAAATCCTTGTGTTTTACTGATATTACAGAAAACTATTTGTCTTGTGACAATTTACGTTCATACCTTTCATGTTTTGCTGATATGTTATGAGATTATTCCTGGGCAATCGCTGATCATGATCTGTGTTATTTAAAAAAAAAAGCTACATGCTATACATATAGAAAAGGCTAATATACATTAATTGAAAACCTGGGTCACCAGATTAGCCCAGCTCAGTAGGCACATAAGATATCTTTTTTAAATTAATTATCTTTTTCTCTTTTATTCCCATGATGACTGAAGGCTTATAACACTCACTAGTAGTATCTAAGGAGTTACAAATTCAAAGTTATATTGGGCTAGCTAGAAACAAATTATAATTTTCATTTAAAAATAGTCATGGTAGTTTTTTTATTCAAGCAAAAAATATGAGAATATGTCTGCAAATTGTCACAAGGCATGGAGTTTTTTTGTAATATCATAAACATGCAAGGAAGTTATATGTTAAAATCCTTTGTTTTGGTTACTGTTGCATGACCATTTTAGTTAGTGTTCTGCGTTGCAAGTGATGGAGCCTTTCTCATGCAGTTCTTGGAAGATTTCATCAATGGTGGCGAGGTTGCGTCCTTCTTGGACTGCATCAGGCTAACTGCTGGACCTTTGCTTGCTCTTGCTGCCGCAATACCCCCAGCACGGATGTCTGGTCCTGTTTCTGCTGGTACTACATCCATTCCTAAGCCAAACAATTTCATCCCAGCACAGGGGCTACTGCCTAATGCTCCCTCATCAAATTCTATCCAATCTGCATCTTCTGCCCCAATGGGAAGTGCTGTTGCCCCCTCGATTGTCAGTCAGAGTCTTCATAATGCTGCAACTTTAACTGCTGCCATTCGAGGTGGTTCAGGAACTGTTCCTAGCTCATTATTGCCTATTGATGTCTCCGTTGTTCTGCGAGGTCCATATTGGATACGGATCATATACCGTAAGAAATTTTCTGTAGATATGCGGTGCTTTGCTGGAGATCAAGTTTGGCTGCAACCAGCTACACCTCCCAAAGGGGGACCTGCAGTTGGTGGATCACTCCCATGTCCTCAATTTAGACCATTTATTATGGAGCTTGTTGCACAGGGTCTGAATGCACTGGAACCTAACTTTCCTGGTGGTTCACATGGAGCTGGGCATGCCAACTCAAGCAGTACCAGCCAAGGTCCAGGAACTCAACCTATGGCACCTAACAGCAACCGACCAAATGTGGCAACTGGTAGTGGAATGCCGAGGCCAAATTCAGTAGTTGGAAGCCAGGTAGCTGGTAACTTGAGCCGAATAAGCAATTCTATCTTGCCAGCATCTGGTATGCCTTCAGCTGTCTCTGGAGTACCTGTTCGTATATCACCGAGCATGGGCCCCCCAATGCATGTCAGAGGCGAGCTAAACACTGCCTTCATTGGACTTGGAGATGATGGAGGTTATGGGGGTGATGGGTGCCCCTTGCAGCCCTAAAAAGGTGCTACGAGGAATTCTTAAGTATCTCGGAGTGTTGTGGCTGTTTGCACAGCTGCCTGACCTGTTAAAAGAGATACTGGGTTCAATATTGAAAGAGAATGAAGGTGCACTTTTAAATTTGGACCAGGAGCAACCGGCCTTGCGTTTCTTTGTGGGGTTAGTAATGGATTTCCATTTCCTATTCTGAATTCCTGCTAAAATCTTTGCTGATTAAGTGCTTTGTTGCTACCTCTTACTTTTAGTTTAGATTTAATACTGATGTTTGGTTTTGGAGATTCTTTATATCTTAAGCTTTTGGTTTCTTTTATGTGTGTGTGTGTAGAGAGAGAGAGAGAGAGAGAGAGAGAGAGAGAGAGAGAGACTTGTGTCCTTCCAAAAGGATTTGAGCCCGAATCCTTCCCACTCAAGTCCAACATCCGACAATCGAATACAAGATTCACTCCGTTGAAGTTAGTCTATATTATTCAAGTATCTATAAACCAAAAATCAAGTGTTTTGAATACTTTTTGCTTATACATCAAATAGGGGAAATACGGACGGCCTAAATAGTGAGTTGGTTAGTTTAACGGTGTAGAACATTTGAAACCTAACAAAAATTAGTTTGTAGAGTTTTTAAATATTTAGATCATGATCAAATGACCAGATCGAGAATTTGTATGTCTGAAGACATAGTTCTAACCAATTCACTACTTTTGGCCGTCCATTTTGCGCCACTTGATGGATGGGCAAAAAGTATTCAAAACACTTGATTTTTGATTTATAGATACTTGAAATAATATAGATCAACTTCAACGGAGTGGATCTTGTATTCGAATGTCGGAGGGTTGTATTTGAGTGGGGGAGGATTCGGGCTCGAATCCTTCCGGAATGACAGAAGTCTCTCTCTATATATAATCCTACAAACCAATTTTTGTTAGGTTTTAAATGTTCTACACCGTTAAACTAACTCACTATTTAGGTCGTCCGTTTTTCTCCTACTTGATGCATGTGCAAAAAGTATTCAAAACACTTGATTTTTTGGTTTATAGATACTTGAAATAATATAGATCAACTTTAATGGAGTGAATCTTGTATTCGAATGTCGGATGTTGGTATTTGAGTGGGAAGGATTCGGTCTCGAATCCTTAAGGAATGACACAAGTCCATAGAATGCATCAAGTAGGAGAAAATAGACGGCCTAAATAGTGAGTTGGTTAGTTTAGTGGTGTAGAACCTTTGAAACCTAACAAAAATTAGTTTGTAGGGTTTTTTAAATGTTCAGATCATGATCAAATGGCCGGATCGAGAATTTGTATGTCTAAAGACATAGATCTAACTAACTCACTACATTCGGCCGTCCATTTTACGCCGCTTGATGGATGGGTAAAAAGTATTCAAAATACTTGATTTTTGATTTATAGATACTTGAAATAATATAGATCAACTTCAACGGAGTAGATCTTGTGTTCGAATGTCGGAGGGTTGTATTTGAGAGGGAAGCTCGAATCCTTCCGGAATGACACAATATATATATATATATATATATATATATATATATATATATATATATTATATATATATATATATCCCCAAATCTTTTCTATTTAGAATAATACCCCCATATATTGTTATTGCCAATTTACCCTCCAAATCTCGTGAGTCCATGGTTCACAGTCGCGGTCTCGGCCGCCGACTCGGCGGGCACTGAGACGGATCGGTCTCGGTGACTCGGATCGGTATCGGGCGATACGCGCAAAACGCTACATAGAAAGCTAAAAAATTCTGAAAAAATCACGATAAATCTTAAAAAAAATGTAGACATCCATATTCATGTATCACATGTCCAAAATATATCACCTAGCATACTAAATATAAAGCGAAAGTATAAATACACGTGTCGTCGGTAGAAGCATATCAAAATACATGCACAATATAGTAAATTGAACAAACTACATTCATAAATACATGCTAATGTAGTTATTTCCACATTGAATTGCGATGAGGCACAAAATTATCATCATAATGCCGAATCGATCGAGTCAATTCCGATTCTCGGCCTAGTCAGTCTCCTCTGAGTTAAGTCGACCGACTCGTGACTCGGACTCGTCTCGGAGTGGGCCGAGATGGATACGACTCGGCCGACTCGTCTCCGACTCGGCCGAGTCTTTGAACCATGCGTGAGTCTTAAAAATTTGTCCCTTCAGTTAGATTTTGACTGAAATAAGGGTGTTTCACACATTATGCCCTTCTCCTTTCTTCTCCACCTCTCGTCTTCTTATTGTTTTTTATGCTCTTCACTGTGACCTAACCCAAATTCTTTCAAACCTAAAATTCTTATTTCTTCTTCATTCTTCTTAACTAGGTTTTTGGGCACGTGTGTTGCACATGCTCCGCCAAAAACTTCAAACTTTCCAAAAGTTGTACATAAGATACAACCATTTAAGTAAATAAACAAAAAAAAAAAATTTCAGAAGCACATACCAGAGGAGTCGTATTCTTTATCTTTCATCAATCCATCTTGAGCCTAAACTATCAAAAACCAATTACTATGCAAGCCTCTAAACTAATAGCCATTTTATTATCATAAAAACCCAAGCTGTTAAATATCACAATTATTTTCACATCCCAACATCTTACAAAATGTACTCTATTTCATCTCGAACTCTTGAGGTGCGGGCCAAGTTTAAATGTTTTTTTGTCAACCTATTTCGTTTTTTCTTCACAAAGAAGGCCATGTCAGAGCAATTACAAAGGGTGTGCCTGTCAACAATTAAAGAGATGCCAAAGTATACTAGGGGCAATTTTGAATCAACTGGATACCATCTGATGGACATATGTCGAGATTAACAAACCTCACATTGGTGTAGAAATATATAATAAACTATAATAACTTTTTTAGGAAGGTCGGGGTAAAGAAAAGTAAATTCATCACAAAATCTTCATTTAAAAAAATGTAGTCGAGAAATAAAAGACTGTGAATTATGTATCAAAACATACCTTGTTGATTAGCGAGTTCCCAAATCAGGGTGCCACTTCAGTTCTACGCGACTTGTAAGAATTAGGGAAAGGGAATGTAGATTATATGGTATAATACCAATAAAAAAAGTTATGAATCCTTTAAATAATTGTTAAATTCCCAAGGAAGCTATAAACAATGGAGAGGGTTGACGTATGTTCCAGAAAGCAACTCGATAGGTATACCTTATTGGTCTGACATTTGAGATTGTCCAATTAAGGAGCAATCTGTATAGATATCTGATAAATACAAATGTACATCTGTTGAACTTGTCACTTTTTTTTTTGGCAATGCAGACAATCACACATACTTCCAAAGTATTCTTCTGCATTGACTTACACATGATACAGTATCATAGGATCCATATCCACCTATTTTTACAGTGTCATTAAGAATTCACTTTCTAGATGGAGGATCAAGTATGACAAGTAATTGTATTCTGCATTAACTATTGATTTCATTGGTTCATAGATTGTGAGGCTACATGTTTATAACAATTTCTTTTTTAGAAAAGTAATACATCAAACTGTATGAACAATTATTTTAAGCCTTTTTTTGTCTATAAACTATGTTACATACCCGCCCCATTTAACACATGCATACTTCATGAAATACCTCCACATTAAAAACTAATGTACATTCAGACACTACGACAGTAAGAATATGCACTTCATTTTCTGGCCATATCTCCCTCTAATAGAAAAGGACATTTTAACAGATGTAATAAAAGAATGAGTTGCTTTCCATAATCCAGATACAGTAATAAAGTTTCTCAGGTATTATTAAGATTTGTCCTACAACCTTCAGATTAAAAAAGTGCCAGATTGCAGAGAAGGAAGGATAAAGTAATTTGGTACCCCCAGTGAATGTGAACCTTTGTTCATGGGTGAATGGAAATAACCGATAGGATGAAAGATTTTCTTTTTAACAGGACTGATGGGGAGGAGGCACTAAATATTACCTGTAAGCAAACATCTAATTTATATATTTGTGCAATTTCCACCATGCCCCAAAGCCATCATCACAGCAAACCAAACGAAAGATAGCTAACTCCTGGCAGAGGAGAAAACTTCTTGTAAGATATCCTTGGAGAATAGCTCGTCAAATTAGAAGTTAGAAGTAGCAACCAATAGTCATTTTCCTGAATAAATTCAAAACATAGATCCATTAGAAACATCCAACAACAAACAATCCTCAATATGCACAACAAAAGCATAGAAATAGCACTAAATATATTTGTATAGCTCTCACATCCACATTGCCTAGGAATATAATTAAGGAAGAAGAGAAATATACAATGTCTAAAATAGAAAGAACAAAAAAGAAATACAAAGAGAAAAACTTGGGCTCACATGTAGATTTGGGAATCTTTTTCTCGACGAAGGTGAAGGCAATTGAAAATAATTGAAGCATGTGTGCAAAATCGAGCGGGGGATGTGGACGGGAGTTTGAGGTAGCCGTTCTTATCGCGGATGATCTATGGGATGAGGGGGAGGGAGGGGCTGGGTAGGGCTAGGGTTTTGAGGGGAGGGGTCAGGGACTAGGGTTAGGGTTTTTTGGGAGGAGAGAGGAAGAGGATGATGTCAATGTCAAATTCGGAGGCGGAGGCGGAGGCGGAGGCGTGGATGATTTTGACCAGGGGGGTTAAGGTTTTGAGGGGAGGGGTCGGGGGCTAGGGTAGGGTTTTTTGGGCGGAGGGAGGAGGGGCGGATGCTATGTCGAATTCGGAGGCGAAGGCATGGATGATTTTGACAGAGGGGAGACGGCGGTGGCGAGGGGAGAGGAGGCCGAGGTTGAGGGGTGAGAGAAGGAAAGTGGAGGTACACAGAGAGAGGAGGGGGTGCAGATAGTGGCTCGGGTCCACTGTATAGAATTTCTCACCTTCACCTCTCTAATGATTCACCCGATGACAGAAATTGAAGCAGGTGGATGAAAGCGGTGCCTCTTGCTCTTTAATGAGTAGTAGATCTTTCTTCTTCTTCTCTCCCTTCTCTCTCTCTCTCTCACACACAATCCTCCTTAAACCCAAAATTCTTCCAAAATTTCTCTAAGATCTTACTCCGAAAATTTCTCAATTTTTTCTCTGTTTGCATGAGGAGCAAATGTGAAAAATGATGTGACTTGGGTTGTTGATGATAAATAAATGAAAAAGGACTGTTTGATTTTGGAAAGCTATTTTTGAGAGTGGGTTTTTTTTGAGAATTTGTTTTGGGTTTTGAGAACGAGAAAAAAAAAATCTGATTCTGATAGTAGTAAAATTTTCCTTTTTGTGATGCAGTTTTATTGGAGTTTGATTTGTGAGAGAGAGAGAGAGAGAGAGAGAGAGGATATTAGTCTATAGGTCAAGTTGGGAAGGGGTTTGTTATTTGAAAAAAATTTAGGCAAGTTAACATAATCAAACAATCAAACAAAATTTTTTTCCCTTCCTAAAAGAGTAACAGAAGGGGGTAAAATTTTAAGACCTAGAAGGTTTGGAGGATAAGTTGGTTATATCAAAAGTTGAGGGCTATTTAATATAAGAAAGTTCTGGGGGAGGCTAACGCCATATATGTCCAAGACACCTTAAGCTTTTATATTTGTTCTAACAATGCATAAAAAGCCACCACTGACACAACCCCATCGTATTCATGATGTAATGGAGGCAACTCCATTTCATCCTCCATAATTATGAAGCCGGATTTCCCTATTCATTTTCAGGCCTCCAGTAGTCTATTGTTTATCTCTGAATTGTGTCTTCAGCTCCTTTCTATGTATTAACTTACAGATTTGTGGTGTAGGTTGCATTGTTGAGGGTTGTATAGATAATTAATTAATTATTAATTATTTGCTAAGAAAGCTGCCAACAACACCACAAGCTTTCAAACAATGACTAACCACATGCATGGATTACAGAAATCAAACTTGAGAGAGGAACAACAACAGGGAAAAAGCTTTTATCCCAAAACTACACAAATCTTTTTCTTCCATTTAGCTCTATTAAGAGCCATGTCCCATTTATGTGAAGCATTAATAATATCTTTTCTAATTGTCTCCATCCAAGTTTGTGTAAGCTTCTCTGTAGTCCTCATTTCTCTAATAACTATGATCCTACAGCTTTTTCTAATCAGCATACACTTATTGGCCTATGTTGACATGTGTCAAAACATTTCACGGATTCTCCTTATTGTTCCTCAGAGGCGCAACTTCTAACTTCTAAATCATGTCTAATCCCATCTCTTAGTGTACTGCCCACTCGACCACTCCGTCATCTTAACATTCTCAGTTTTGTTAGACTCATTTTCTTGGATATGTTTACAGCCCAACATTTGAACCATAGAGCTTTGAATTGTCTTATATCCATTTTATAAAAAAAAAATTTCAATTTCATGAGTGATGGGTATCCTGCATCACATAAAAGTCCAGAACCACTTCTCCCTTTAATATTATACTTTGGTTTTATGAATTATATCTTTCTTATTCTACAACTTGATAAATGATTGATCTCAAATAGAGAAAATGAGCACTTTGAGTATTTCTTGACTGTACCATATGCTCATCTTTTCTCACTTAGCTAAAATTACATTCCAGGTATTCTAAAATGTTTTACTAATTCAAAGTCGTATAGATCCCAAAACTTCTCTCGATGTTTCTGCCATTGGATTTTATTTCTTCTCCCACCAACTTCAAAGGTTCCATGATATGCATCTTGGCTTTGTGACAAGACTTGGTGATTGAAACCCGAAACTAATCTTTGATCCAAATTATTTTCCATGTAAAACCCTTCCTAACAAGACAGAAAGTTTGACCAGATTGCTTAGGTTTAATTTAACAATTGGCAGCTGCCAGTTCCATGTTGCGCAGAGTTGGATCCTTGCTTAGAAGTAACAATACTGATTAGGCCCTGTTGGTAGGCTGAGAATTGGATCTTATTTTTACTTTTGCGTGGTTTATGACAAAACACCTCATCTCTTTAGAGCTGTACTAGGCATGGGAGATGTCCTCCATGCAAGTCTCTTTCTTCTTGGCTAATTGAGAATATTAGAATGGATTAACAGTTATGGATGATTAATTCCTTGCTTTCTTTTGTTACTTTTTGAATTCTTTTCTATGCTGAAGGTATAGCTACACTTCAACATTTTCCAGTAACTTGCCCCAGCAGCCCTCAAAATCTCATTTTATATTTCTTGTGCAGGAGCTATGTTTTTGCTGTTAGTGTTCACAGGGTCCAACTCCTTTTGCAAGTCTTGAGTGTGAAGCGTTTTCATCCTCAACAACAGCAGCAAGCCCAAGCAGGTGCTCAGGAAGAACTAAGTTCAGCTGAAATCAATGAGATCTCTGACTACTTTAGCCGGCGGGTAGCTTCTGAACCATATGATGCCTCTAGGGTTGCATCTTTCATCACTCTTCTGACACTCCCCATCTCAATCCTGCGTGAGTTTCTGAAGCTGATTGTGTGGAAGAAAAACATTATATCAGGCACATGGCGGAGATGTAACCTCTGCCCAGAGGGCTCGCATTGAGTTGTGCTTGAGAATCATCAGGAGCTAACTCAGATGGCTCATCTGCATCCAGGAGTAACATCCACCATGATCGACCACATAACACAGTAGATTTTGCTCTTACGTTTGTGCTGGACCATGCCCACATACCCCACATAAATGCGGCTGGTGGAGCTGCTTGGCTGCCATATTGTGTTTCTGTGAGACTTAAATATTCATTCGGGAGAGTAGTCATATTTCCTTTCTCGAAATGAATGGTAGTCATGGAGGTAGAGCATGCTGGTCCCGGGTAGAGGATTGGGATAAATGCAAACAGAGGTTAATCCGGACGGTGGAGTATGCAAATGGTAATTCTGTGGGAGATGTTAGTCAGGGTAGGTTGAAACTGGTTGCAGAGAATCTGCAGAGAACTTTACAAGTGTCACTGCAGCAACTGAGAGATGGTTCGCTTTCTTCTGGCTCCACAGGAACTTGACTGAAATTTTCACCATCAAGGCGTGAAGGAAAAGGTTAGCACTTGGTGTATCAGGCATGCGGAGTAAAAATTGACCACTTAATTGTTATTGGTAGTGGTGTCCTGGTGTTCCCATCTCTTCTTTTACTGAACTCGAGTTCATCTCCTTTCCCTGTCACATCTAAGTTGCAACAAATGTTCAGGATGGTTGGCAGCAGCCTGTGTGCGAAGTCACTACTATCTTGCCTGGTAATGCTGTGGATATTAAAAATGAGACAGAAGCTACCATTCTGCCTGCTTGGTAAATGGGACACGTTGAGGTACTGATATATTGGAGCGTGTTATTTAGTTTTAATGGCAGCGCTGGCCAAGCAAACGATATTTGATGTATAGAAATGGCAACCTGAAATTCTTAAGGTCTTCTGGATGCTGGAACCTCTTTGTACAGTTCGCGTAGCCTAGAGAGGAGGATCAGTTACAGAATTCTCCTCTTCGCGTGATGGGAAGCGCCAATGACTTTTCGGGAAATGGATGATTGCTAAAGCTGTATATTGTGGACGGTAAATTTGGATTGAGAAATCGCCTTCTTAAAAGAAGGTACACCGTACAAATTGTTTCATTGGGATAATGGAACTGTCATATAGGGCTTTTGTTAATGCTGATTTCCACTATGGTTCACCCCTAGATTTGTAGCTGTTGGTACTTTTCTGTGACTGGTGGTAGATAAAAATAATGAGGGATTTGAACGTAACGACTCTGTAGAAAACCAACCTTGTGTAATTCCTGTAGTAAAACTTTGGTTCCCAGCAATCCTTGCTATCATGTACCCTTCCTTTTTCCTTGTATATACTTCTGAATCTTTTGGAATTCTTTGAAGAGTTGGTGGCTAACTTGTTTAGAAACGAGACGGTAGTATAGAACTGAAGATTACAGGAACAGATTATTTTATTTTAGTTTATTTAAAAACTTTGTTTTAAGGTCTATGCTGTCGTATAATTATGTGTAGAATAGTGATCGCTAGAAATGGGTAACTTTGTATACCCAGAATGCAGTTTAATGATTATAAATTGTGTACTAGAAAGAATGCTTTTCATGCTGTAAGTTTCTGTATGCTCTGCGAGGGGCTGTTTGGTTGCAAGGAAGTGGGCGGAAGTAAGGAAATAGGGAAGTATAAGTGCTCACTTCCTTATCTATCCAAACATCGGAAAAGGAAAATAAGAAAACCTCTTTTCCTCTTATCTTTCTCTTTTATATAACCATTTCCTCACTTCCAGAGTGTTACAGTTAATTTTGTGGTCATGTAAATCTCATTTGTAATAAATTATAGCACAAAACAGTTAATTTTTTGATCATGTAAATCTCACTTGCATTCTAATTACAGTTTATTTTTTATTTTCTTAATTAATTTTATTTTAATTTTATTTACGGTCAATTTGTGGTCAACTTTTCCACTTCCACTTTCACATTACCATCCAAACACCAGAAAAGACAAAATATTTTTCAAACCACACTTCTCAACAACATCCAAACACCGGAAAACTTACTAACCAATTCTTAAGTTCCAAAGGGATTATTACTACTTCCTCAGTTCCTCACTTCCTTACTTCCACCCTTAACCAAACAGGCCTCCCTTCTGTTGTATTCTTTTCATAAAGCTTTAGCGTTCTATGAGCTGGCAGGTTCACAGTGATAATATTGCTTGCCTTGCTGGGAGTTTCTATTTTCTTTCTTCTTTTGTTTTCGCAGGGTTCACAGTGAGAATAAACCAAATTGTTTACAGCCTTCTAAGAAGGGAGAGAATTAATTAAGAACAAAATCCACAGTAAGCTGAGCATTAGCTCTTTGAAATTATTCTCGGAAGAAACAATGGAGACTCGGAGATACATTGATGAGACTGTAGATGAACTTAATAAGAGGGATAATATTGTTCGATTAAAGGGTAATTTCGTTCTATAAATATCATTTTTCCCGTTTATATATGATCTATTTGGTTTAGAACATTGTTAATTAAGATTCCATTGACCTTCTTTTGAGAGAAGGGTGCATAGGCAAATTATTCCTTGAAGAAATTGGTGTGGATTAAAAAAAAATATCAAATTCATCTTTTTTTCTTTTTTGTAAGGATGTTGTTTATTTAACCATTATTTTTATTTAACCTTCAAATTTAAAATTTAAAATAATTATTTTTAATTAAAGTATGTTAAGTGCCATTATACAATGATATTTATTAAATTTTGATTAAATCTCTCAGTATTACTATAAAACTATCCATAAAACTATTAAATTTCTAAATTCTACCGCAAACTATTCCTCGAATCTCCAAAAAATTACTTTATGTCAGTTTATCTTGAAGTTGTCACATGACTATCACACGTCTATTTTATAAGCAAATTGCTTCTAATCAAACACTTGCACGTGTTTATCACTAATTTAGTTATAATCAGATTGTAAGCGAAAAAGTATTTAAGTCTTTTCACTAGCGTCGTTAGTGCTGTTTATGACCAAAATGAAAAAAAAATATAATTTGTGGTGGTATTTTAAAATTTAATAGTTCAGGAGAGAATACCAAGATATTGAGAAATTTAGCAAATAAATTTAATCCAGATGGGAGAATCCAAATTCATATTCAGAACGCTGCCTTGTGTGTCACGCGGACACTTTTTGAAAAAAAAAAAAGAAAAATGATAAAAAAGAAAGATAAGAAAGTAAGAAATTAAAATTCTTTTTGTTGTGTTGCCCCCCTTGGATAATGTGATACAGAAAGAAAGAGAGCAGTCAAGTCAGGTCACCTTCGTGAAGAAAACTTTAAAGTTTTTTACAATAATGAAGGAATCATTCATTCTTCTTCTGAAATACCATCATCATACGTTACATAATTTGATTCTATTATCGTCATCAACTTTCTCTCTCTTTCTCAATGAAAACTTTTGGGGAGCGGATATTCTATCCAAAAATGATGAAGGCACCCATAAGTTATTACAAGTCTGTTATTATTATTTTTTGACAATTTCATCTTAATAAAAAGTTCAAAATATTATTTCCATCTTCCTCACATTCTCCTTTTCCGTCCTCTCCCTCCACCCTCCTCCGCTCTCTCTGAAAAGTCCAAAATGACCCCTCCTAATTGGGCCTGAGGAGAACGGGAAGGCCAGAGAGGGAAGGACGGAGGCAGTGGAGAGGAGGTGGTCACGGCGGGGGAGGAGGGAGAGAGAGAGGAGAAAAGAAGAAGAGGAGGACATTTTAGTTTTTTTTTTTTTTTGGGTGAGAGAGAGAGAGAGAGAGAGAGATTTGGGGGTGCCTTCAACATTGAGTTGCCTTCGTCACTTTTGGTGGAAATATCCGCTCGCCAACTGTAGGCATCACCAACAAACATATGTTTCTTCACCCTTTCAAGTTCAAATGCGTTCCTTGGCTTGCAGCCCATGCCGGGTTCGGATCCACGGCCGCCGCCCGGTATGCGATCCATTCGTATGTCCGTCCTCCTCACATCACAGTTCCTTTCTTTCTCTTCAATTCTTCCTTCCTTTGCTTGCTTATAGATATTTGTGGCACTATTCAATTTTATTCTTTAATTTCTTCAGCTCAATGGAAAAGGCTTTAGGTCTGTTTTCATATGATATTCTATGCCTTTTTTTCCCTTCTTGTTTATGCTTATATTTTGTTGTCTTTCTGAATAAAGTTCATTTAGTCATTGCTAGATGACCCATCTCGTTAATTGATTTTATTGTGGATGATCTGAATTAGGATTATTGGTCTAGACTGCCTGTTTTGGAGGTAGCTCAATACAAAACTTTGAATTAGGATCTGTGAACTGATTTTATTGGAGCTTGAGCTTGTTTGTGGTTTGAATTAGAATTTAGCTTTTGCCTTTTGTTTGCATTGGACTTCAGTATTTCTATGAACTTGAAGCTGCTGGCTTAAACAGTTGAACTTTTGGATTTTGAAACTTGTGGGGTTCAAGTAGGATTTGGAGTCAATTCTAATTCATTCTGATAGTTAAGGACCATAGTAGGGCTTAGTTCTCGATAGGCCACGTAGCAGGCACATAACTTGGACACACCGGATCAATACAATTGATTTTGTATGGGTAAGCATTTAGACGGTAGAGACTTAAAACATACAAATTATTTTCGAAGAAAAGAGAACGTTAAGATCAAGGTTTGAAATATCACCTGATAGATGGAGAGAATGTTAAGATCAAGGCTTGAAATATCACCTGATAGATGGTACTAATATTTATGATACGATCGAGACAAAATGGCTGATATTTCTCATATTGACAAGTCTGATACCAGAAAAACCTACAGTCGGTGCTGATGCAATATTGAGACTTTGGGTTAAGATGACTGGATGACACGAGTCAGAAACATATATGGGGAGGAGTGAGCACATAAGAGGAAGAGCATGAGTTTTTATGATTTGATTATGGTGTGATGAACTAAACATTGTCTTATAAAATTAAGAATTGGGTTTGACTTGAGCTGATAGAAACAGAAGATATTGGATGATTTATAAACCTTCAATACACCCTACATGAAGGGACAAACAAAAAGTGAAGCTGATAGGGCGACCCCTTCCTCAGGATTTGGAAGAGATCCTATGCATGTAGTGCTAAATTCCAAAGTTTTAAGATATATCTCTATGTGCCAGAAGGATTCTGGATACTCGTAGGTGATTAAATATTTTCTGCTCCTACTTGGAAATTCACAAAACCAATTTCTTCCTCTTTAACTAGTTTTATTGCATGTGCTTTGCACGTTCAGTAGAACTCCTTGATGTCCATATTCAACAGCAGTTGGCTACACTGTTTGATCCTTATTCCTGAAGAATTGGAGATGCTCTTAATTGTCCTGACATTAAATAGAACTCGTTTCCAAGCGTATCGGCAATTCAAGCAATTGACTGACTTGTCTAGAAGTAACACCTATCTACTTAACATATCTTAAGGTCTCGACTTCTACTTTGGTCAGTCCAATTTGCTAATACCAATGTAGGATTAGAGTAGGTAGAAGTTATCTAGTGCAATCCAAGTGTGTACTGCTCATATTTTTAGCTGGTTTACAACTTCTGGACCTTCAGAATATTTCCTAAATAAAAGTTCCAAACAGTCAAACTTTAATTTTGGCTGATTTGGTTCGATTTCCAAATTTTAGGTCAATTGCTTACTGGCTGTCAATCTGTTCTGTATTGCAAAAAGTTGAGCTTGATCGAAGTCTTGTCCCCTGCTTGGAATGTACCTCCCTATTTTGATCAACGAATTACCATGACCATCAATTGTTTGAACTCTTTGCTTCTATTGCAACTGACTGACAAGTCTGATACTGTCACGCCCCGCTTCCCAAACTATGTGAAAATGGAGTCGCAACGAGAGTCACGACATATATACGCGGAGAATGCCCACGTATACACGCTAAGCCTAAAGTAACCTGAACAAGTATATAATCACTATGATGAATTATATCACTGCAACAGTACATATAAATTTTTACACATGATATCACTATTCTATGAATAATCAATAGAATAAACTGACTCCAAACGATATAGAAAATTACATGAATAAACAGGGAAGACATGAAATAATATCCAAATCGGATAATCGAACAAAGAGAACTCTGGGCTCCTCGTAACACGTGTGATTCTCTCCAAATACCTGATCAGCAAGATAGAATATACATGGACCTGGATGTGCCAATTCAGGGAGTTAGAACTCCCAATGAGTGGTAAAATAAAGGAGAAAAAGTGCACGTGCATGTAATGTGTGAGCATATAATGATACAACTATAAAAAAAATATAATGATAAGAAAATAGTATAAACCAAAACAGTAAAGTGGAGACAATAGAACACACTAAAATGTCAATCGGCATATTACAAGTACTAAGATAACATGTGACGAACCACTTAAAGAGTATTGAGTTAGTCTGGCATACAATCAGGTGTCAGGTGTCTATCATAATTTATGAGTACAGTCAGGTGAATACAGTCAATTACAGTACATAATAACAGTATTTTATTATTAATTATGTTCGCGAACACCAATTATCACGTGTAGTAGACACATCCATACTACGCCTACCACGCATGCCAATCGAGATTCTAACTTATTGAAATCAATAGATAGAGACATTGTTTATGGTTTAGATGGGTTTCGTACATATCTGGAACCACGGCCTAATCACCTGCCGCTGAACTAGGTCCTACCGTCAGGTAATAAATAATAATAACAATATGAACAATACGAGATGTCAGTCATCCCTCAGAATCCTGCAGTGGAACGTATCTCGGTTGCACAACTTATATCTTAGGTTCATCCAAAATACAGACATTATTTTCTCCATCAGTTTTCTTAATCTCAGTGCAAGTGTTGTCTTACATTATTATTTAGATCAATCAATATACATATTATTTCGATTACTGGGACGATACGGTGACAGTAACAATGTCAATGATGGCAATAATAACAATGTGAACAATATAATGTGTAAACTGTAGAACAATGGAACAATACATGTGTACGGTCTGACAATATTTTTTCAATAATTTTTAGTAATATGAATTAATACAATAACAAGTCGGTATGCTGCTCAATAAATAGTCTCACCTAAAACTGATCAACATCTCATTCATCTCACTAGAATACAATAGGAACTGATCCATTACTTATAGCCTCAATACAATCGTCGTGAACATCAAGTATCAATCCATGACAAAGTTATGATACAGTAAATCACCGTCTGAATGAATCAATAATCAGTTCTCTCATTGCTACCAATCTACTCAATCTTCTAAGTCATCAATATGTCCCTCCTCTAAATCACTGGTATATACAAGTCTCAATATCTAAAATAAATACACAGTCTACCATATCTAAACAATCATCGCTAATCCAGTCAAGATCACCGGTCAACTCTCGCTTCCATCAAACTCAATCAAAAGGATTCAAATCCAAGGTAACTAACCGACTATGCAAACGTATATGACCAGTCCAATCAAACACATATTTCTCAACTCAAGGTCTACTCCACTCCAATCGAATCAACTAACAAGTTTAAGTCCAAGATTTCATTCTTTTAAAAAGAATCTTCTATTTAATCAATTATCGATATTCAGTTAACTTTTCATCTGGTTTATCTTAACAAAGAAGGATCAAGTCTAATAATCAATTTATATAAAAATATAAACTTTTAGTTACAATCACGAGTCGATTAACTCAAAATCAATCCAAACACCTCAATAATAGAAATCGAATCTATATTTCTAAACTGTCAAGATTACACCCAATCCATCATCTATAGTATCTCTAAATCATATCTCCTAGCGTGACAATACCAGTCTAGTAATCCACTATACATCTTAAAATATACTATTTTACTAGCCTGATCTGTCCCAACCATAAGTCAAGCTTACTCCAACTATATCCATAATAAGTCAAGGTATCAGCTACTGAATAACTAACTAATATCAAGTCAATAATCTATCGAACACATTTCAGTCCCAAACACTCTACTCTGGTATAAATATCATCTAAGTGAGCATGGTCATGAATAGTAATTAACATGTACAACCAATATCTGAACATGACAATAATTAAACAGAAGATAGTGGTAATTAACAATAATGGAAAAGTAAACACTCACATGAAATGACACAGTTTTGAATTCGAATCGTCATCTGATTTGCACTATACGAATCGGTACGGATCTCCGAGTTGACTCATATGTCGGTCTTCGAATAGCTTGGCATATCGACACTCTGTGAAAGTGAATCCGGATTGGGTCCGGATCTCTATTACAAGTCGGATCGCTCGATCAGATCCGAATTGCTGCAAACCCGCAACTGAACACATGAACTCACACGAACACAAATATATACACGCACTGGTATACACATTCACCAATACACGCATACATACACGTAACTATACACGCACACACATATACACAAACATACATATACACACTAATACACACACACGCTTACCCACACACCTAAACACACATGCACATGTACATTAACATATATATTGAATACATACGCACACTCATGCTTACATCCATGCACATACATAATATAACATACATGAATTAACGCGCACACCCATTCATTTAAAACACACGACACACACGTTCACAGAGAGAGGGAGAGGGGAACTCACGCAGCATGGGGGGCACGGCCTGGGCTTGGTGGATGCGCGCGTGGATCTTGGCGGCAAGGCGGAGCTCCGGTGGGTGGTTTACGGCTCTGAGGGAGGAGTTCGATGTGCGCGGAGTTGAGATGGGTGCTCCGGGACTCGCCGATGGGGGTGTGGTGGTGCCGAAGGACGGCGGAGTGCTCGACATGGGCGACAACCAGGGGCTCGGCCTAGGTGGGGGATGGGTTCGGTGGTGGATCATCATGGGGAGAAGTGGGAGATGCTTGGGACTTGGCCATGGGCGCCGTGGGTGTTTCGACGAGGCGGTGGAGTGCTCGATGGTTGTAGCTTGGCGCCGCATGAGGGGGGTTGCGGCATGGAGCTGGGGGGCTGCTCCGGGGTTTGTGGAGGAGAGGTGCGGCTATGGGGTGCTCGGCCATGGTGGGTCTACGACCAAGGGAGGGGGTGTAGGTATGGTGGTGTGCAGGAGGTAGCTCGCCTGGATGGGAGGCGCGCATGGGTGGAGGTGGAGGTGTTGTCGCGTGGCTTGTGCATGGGGTAGAAAAGAAGACAAGGATTTGAGGTTTTTGGGGTTAGGTTAGGAGATAATTGAGATTATATATAGGGTTAGTTAAGATGTAGATTTGTTTGTTAGGATTATAGGATTTAGTTTTAAAGATTATGGAGATTGGGTTGAGCATGGGTTCGTTCGACTATCTAAGTTAGGGTTAGGTTTAGGATTTATTAGATAAGATTTGGGGAGAGTTGGGTTAATGGGTATATGATAATGGGTTATTGGGTTTAGATTTAGGCTATAGGGTTAATGGGTTTGGGTATTGAATATGGGCTTGAGGCGGTGGCTTGGATTGGGCTTAGCATAAAAAGAGAAAAGGAAAATGAACTAAAGAAAAAGAAAAAGAAAATATATGGCTTAGTTGATGGGCTAGGCTTCATATACAAAATAAATGATAAGAGTGGAATTGGGTTGGATGAAAATAGAAGAAAGAAAAAGGAAGAAGATAAAAAGAAAAATATATTAATATAAACAATATTAATTAATGAAAATTACATTAAAAATCATAATAACTAATGATAATAGTAGCTAATAAGAATTAATAATAATAATCCTCGTCAGAAGATAAATTAATAATTAGTAAAAAAATTATATACACGTTAAAATACTATTATCATATATTATAAAATATGGGTATTACAGATACCATACATATTCGTGGTACACTTTGGTTCGAGGTACGTGTATTACTTTGAAAAGCACATGCCACGAAGGGGATAGGCTAAATCGAGTTTATATTTCAGGTCATGATATGCTTGGGAGTATTCATTAAGGTAATTTGGATAATTATCATGTAATATTTGTGTAAATGTGGATAAAGAAGAGATGAAGAATGGTTTAAATTCTCAGTGTATTTTAGGCTATCGAGCATGGAGACAGATACATAGTACATATACATCATAAACAGACATAGGAATAGGTTTTCAAACTAGGACGCATGTATGGCAAATATTATATGTATACATTTGTGTTGTATGTCTGTGTCTATATATAGACACATGCATATAATATACAATGCACAAATATAAATATGAGATAAAATGTGGCATTGTATGAAGACAAGTATACAATAATAATCAAACTTACTTGTCTATGATCATTAATGATCATTATCTGTGAGGCTAGAAGAAACAATATTTTATCTCAACAAATATTGTCGAGTCATATAAATCAATAATTGCATGAACAATTTTATTAAAAAATTAGAAAAAATTATATAAATTCAGAGCATATACAAGTAATAGAACTTATATTTTTCATTTAAAATTAAAATTTTCTTTTTCTTTTTTTAACTTTTTGTTGTCTTAGTTACCTCTAGGATATATTTGTAAATGCATCGTGGATATGTTACAAATTTTAGGATACTCTAGGATACTCCAAGATGAGTATCCTATATGTACCCGTCAAGTAACATAAAGCCTAAGAATCAATTTTTTTTTGACACAAGTGTATCTCTTCATTGAAGCACCTATATGCACCATAGAATTTAGGTCATGGTACGTATAAGAATGAGTAGCTAGTAAAGGTATTCTTATAATTCTACCTTTATTTCATTTACATAAAGAAGATGCTATCCAAATATAGGGCGTGTTTGGTTGCAAGGAAGTGAGCGGAAGAAGGAAACGGGGAAGTATAATTGCTCACTTCCCTATCTATCCAAACACCGAAAAAGAAAAAGAGAAAACTCCTTTTCCCTTTCTCTTTTCCCTTTTTACACAATTACTTCCTCACTTTCAGGGTGCGACATTCATTTGTGGTCATGTAAATCTCATTTGTAATAAGTTGTATCTCAAAATAGTTAATTTTGTGGTCATGTAAATTCACTTGCATTCTAATTACAATCTAATTTATTTTTTAATTAATTTTTATTTAATATTATTTTGCGGTTAACTTTGTGGCCAACTTTTTCACTTTCACTTTCACATTATCATCCAAACATCAAAAAGACATCATTTTTCAAACACACATCCCAACAACATCCAAACAACAGAAAAACTCACTAACAAATTCTCAAGCTTTAAAGAAAATTATTACTACTTTACTTTCTCACTTCTTCACTTTCACCCCTAACCAAACAGCCCCATAGAGTAAGCCTCTATTTTTAAACCCTGACATGGTATGAGCGATGCCTTTAGGTACTATGATATCCTCTCCATCAATAGTTGCACCTCCATCATCATCGTCAACTTCCAGATCCGCCCTTCACGAGCATCCACATCAACGTCTTCTTATCTTTTTTCTTCTTCAAATCTAATGTGATCTGAATTTAGATCTAAAAATTCCTTCACATAAATAGTGCCACAGTGATATTGTTCATGATGAACAATTTTGTTAGTCTAGAAATCTCTTATCTTAGGCTGGGAAGGGGCCGAGCTTGGGCTGGACTCATATAAACTCGAGTCCGGGCCCATTTACTTTTGTCAGGATTAAGCCTAGCCCATTTACCAATCGAACTACAATTTTTGGAAGGTTGAGTCCGCATATGAAATAAATAAGTCATACCCCGGCCAAATTCGGGTTGGTAAAAAAGAAGCAAAATTTTCAAAATTAATTAAAAAAAGAACACAAAGGGTGCTACAAAGTATTGCCTTGTACAGAAATTTCATAATCCCCTTAACCGGTTTTACAAGATTATTATAATAATCAAATTTGATTGATCTAATCGCATTGAACCCAATAATCAAAGGTTGCATGTCTTGCTTGATATGGGAAGAGGAAATGATTACTTTGATGTCGCGACTCGAGAAGAGGAATCACGTGAAAGAGATGACATGGAAAAGGCAATGCCTAAAGCCGGGACTTGGGAGAGGGATCACATGGAAGAGAACTTCTGCTCGCTGAGGCACTATGATGGCTAGGGAGTTAGGGAAATGAGTGAC